>VWZT01016199.1:12260-23745 GCA_013397055.1 Pachycephala philippinensis
AAAAAAAAGAAAAGTGTCTTTGCTTGCCCTGTCTTATTCATCAAACCTCTCTCCTCACTTTTCCAGTTATAGACTGAAAAATCTACTGATTTTATCTCCTTGTGGGGGCAGGTCTCACGTTCCTCTGCCAGTCAGACAATCGTGGAATCATTTTCCTCCCCTCAGTGCCTTGGGACTTTGCTAAGCCAGAGTCACACAGCCCAGTCACGGCCTGGTGGCAGAATCAGAAATTCACTTCCATTTACAGAGTGCATGGATAATCGAACATTTCCTGTGACTGGGCTGTTTGAACACAACAAAACTCCAGCACTTTCGATAAAACAATGAGGATTCTCTCCACCGGGTGCCCCGGGGCTCCAAGGGTTAACCCTTTCGGCAGCTCTGCAGGGGCTCAGCCCAGAGAGGGCAGCTCTCTGCAGAGCAGCTCCGAGCTGTGCAGGCAGAGCTCTAGGAGCAGGTTTGTGTGTGTATAACCAGGTGCAGTGCCCGATGCAGAGTGCAGTCCCTGGCTGGAGCGGGGATTGCTCCTCCTGGGAGAGGAGGGCTCGGCACAAAGGGCCCTGGGGCTGCTGCTCTGGGCGTGCTGCAGCTTCTCGGGGCCGGGCTCCTTCGTGCAGTCACTGAACATTTCTAACCTGCAAGGCAAAGGCAGCACAACTGGATTTAAACGGCCTTATTTAAATTTAACAATCAGGAAAGCTCTGACCACACATTAGGAGCGAGGGGTTACTACAGCCTTGAGCAGCAGCAACTATGACTCAGACTTATGTGGTTTATTCACTTATTTTCTCTGATTACAGCAAAAAAATGCAGATTTGCCATGGCAATCTCTTCATCACATGTCAGGACACCCATTCAAACATAAAGGGCTTCTCTTCCAGAGACCCTCTGAGGTCACTGCTGCTCTGCCATCTCTGGGGACAGAATGTACACAATTCACTCAGAGGGGCTTTTGATATATTTTAAGAGCAAGATGGTCTCTGGCTGCAGAAGTAATCTAATGGCAGTCTTCCTTTGGTAGATGTTTTTCTTCTTTTTATCTTTTTCTTTTTTTTTTTTTCCCTAACACAGTAGGAGAATATTTTTAAAGGCTCTTGCTTGGCTCAAATAGACATGAAATTATATGAATTCTGAGGGTTTAGGGAGATAATAATTAGTGCTGGGTAAAACTAAAAAAAGAAAGATTAGGTAATTTAAACTAGTACCTGCACAACCTTAATATTTGATAGCATCTGGATATTTGATCTAGGTGTCGGCTCTGTTCTTCCTTTAAGGAGCTACAATAATTGAAATTGCTGTTAGCCCAACCAGGATGCTGTCAGTAAATCAGCCGTGATGGGGAGCCTGAGCCTGGCCCGGTGCGCGGCTCCCACTCCTGCAGAGATCTTTTCCAAGGAATGGAGCTGGGATGGATCCCAGTGATGGTCTGGCAGTGGGCGAGAGCCCAGCACGGTGAGTGAGCGACCAGAGACAGAAGTGCAGCTGAAACCCCTCGCCCACGGGGCACGTTAATTGCTGTGCAATAGCTCTGGAATGCAGCCAGCCCCGGGACAGCAGCACAGCGAGGAAGGGGTGCTCCCTGATGGGGCACCGGGGTGCTTGGAGCAATCCCAACAGCTTGGTATCTGCAATTTCCCAGGTCCTAGATCTCAGTTTACAATAAAACACAGGCCTGAAACTCTCAGTCCTCCTCTCTGCCCAGTGTCCAGCACAGGAGGGGTCCCCCCTGTACCCCGGGTTTTGGGGACTGCCCCGGCCCATTTACTGGGAAAAGGTAACACAGCGAGGTCTGAGGCCACAAACACCCAAAGAACCTGCCCGGCACTGGGACATTTTCAATAATTCCCGTTCCAATCTCCCCAAGACAAAAGCCTGAGAAAACAACCCTTGACACCCACGGAATTCTGCAAAAGTTAAAGCACTTTGTAGATCAAGCATGAACAAATACGCGATGAAAGGCCCAAGGAGTTAAAAGCGAGATGGTTTTGCTCAACAAGATTATGCATTTAATAAGAAACTTCTAAAGAAGCTGCTCTTTTCATCTTTAGGGAAAAAGGAGCCCCTGTGTCGGGGTGACGGAGCCGTGCAGGGAGCTCAGCACCGGGCTCTGCCCCCGGCGCCAGGGGAGGCAGGAGCACAGCCCGGGGTGCTCTGGGCTGGGAACAGCCCTGCTGGGCACTGAGAGAGCAAACGGGGTGGGGACAGGTGCCAGTGCCCAGGAGGCAGCTGTGGGCATGGAGTGACAGGAGCTGGGACATCAGCACAGTGGTGGGGTCACTGCGGGGCTTCAGTGCCCAGGTGCTCGGGGTGCAGGGCCGTGCCACACCAAACTGCAGTGAGAGCCTTGCCTGGATGGAAAATGGGGCATTCAATCGGTGTTTGGGGTTCCAGGTGACATGTGAACCAGAACAGAGGAGAATTAACTCGTTGTCCACGTCTTGTCCATCAATGGGAGCAAGTTGCTGTTGAGAGAGAGGGGTTTGACTGCCCAGCCCTGGGAATCTGGGGAATCTCTGTGGGAGAGGCAGTGCCCTGGCTCTGGGGGATGCTCTCCCAGCAGAGCTCTGGGGGAGCCTGTGGCTCTGGGGAGTGCTCTCCCAGCTCTTTTGGGGGAGGCTGTGAACCCCGCTCCATAAATATTCCCTTGGGCACGTCTAGAAACCACTGAAAACAGTTAAAAGCTCAGAAGTCCATCCGTAAGGGTGAAGCTGAGGAAGCTGTCCACAGCTGCCAGGTGGCTTTGCTTGAGGCTCCACCTGAGGTGACCCGCAGCCCCCGGGGGGACCCTCGGCACCCCTCAATGCCCACGTGGGCAGTGGTGTCCAGCTGCTGCCCAGCCCCCGGTGCCCAGCGTTGCCCAGGGTCTGGCAGGACTCACACCCCGAGGGTGGGCTGGGGGCTGCAGGAGAGCGGGGTCTGCACAGAGACACCCCCTGCCCCTGCCCCTGCCCTGCCCCTGAGGGAGAGCAGCACCTGTGGGGCTCGGAGGGGCAGCACCACCCCAAAGCTCCTCACGAGCTCCACTTTTTAACACTTAAAGCATTCTGTGTTTCCTTCCATCTCCCCGGTCTCCTCCAGCTGCTACTGCTCAATCTGTTTTGTGTTTCTGTTTCTTTTGCACTTACAGATTAGCTTGTAATTATGAAATTGCACTTATGGGAATCAGGATACTGATCCAGAACATGTCTCTAGTATTTCTGTGCATTGTCTCAGTTAAAACAGCTCTTAAACCTCGAGCATCTACAATTTGTTGTCAGAAAACAAACCCAAGTGTTTTTAAATAACATCTGCCACTGGCCCTAGACTAACAGTAATTCTTGGATATTGAAAAAGATATTTTAAAATGAAACCTGACTCCATGTTGCAAACTCAGTGCTCGGTTCAGAGTCATTTTGATGTTTTAACAAAATCGATGCTGGAGCCCACTCACCAATCCCCACACTGTTGCTTGAGCCTGCACAAATATGTGGTTTCATTTTCCTTTTTGCAATCCTACTTTAAAAAAACAAAAAAACAAACAAAAAACCCCAAACCAACCCCCAAAAACCCCCAGAGAGCAGAGAACAGAAACCAAAGGGCTGAGACAGGGGGCACTGGGGGGAAGGACAGCCTGGGGTGCCCCTCACCCCAGCAGAGCCACACACAGGAGCTGCCTCTGCCCGGGGACCAGCTCCACCTCTGCCCGGGGTGTGGGCACCACAGGAGCGATGCTCTCGGCATTTCCTGCTGCCTCTCACACGCGATGGTGACAAAAATACCTCACAAATAACCTGGAGAACATTTTGTGCATCAGCCCTGGAACAGAAAAATACAAACGAAAGGATTTGATTTTTTTTTTTTTCTTCTCTCTAAAGTTGCTGAGAACAACTGACTGCAGCCAGGCTGGTGGCTGCTTGTGCTGCTCCTCCAGCACTACCCGGGCATCCTGAGCGGGGAGCGGCTGTGGGATGCCAGCCCTGTGCCCATGCCATGTCTGTCCCCATGCCAGCCCTGTCCCCACACCATCCCTGTCCCCATGCCATCCCTGTCCCCATGCCATCCCTGTCCTGATGCCATCCCTGTCCCAATGCCATCCCTGTCCCCATGCCAGCCCTGTCCCGATACCATCCCCGTCCCCATGCCAGCCCTGTCCCGGGGGTTGGTGCCCTCAGGGCAGACACAGCCAGGTGTGGCCCTGGCTGCCCCGTGTCCTGCCCCGGGAGCAGCCCTGGCTGGGTGAGCTCGGTGGTGGGACCCTGCTCTCCCCAGGCCGGGGCAGCTCTGGTGCCTCAGCAGCTGGCACAGCTCTGGCAGGACGTGGTGCCACCCCCATGCCCGGGTCTGTGCGTGTCCCCAGCACCTCTGGAGCCCAGCCCCAGGCTCAGCCAGGCCCCGAGCCAAGCCTGGGCTGCTCTGTGCCAGCTCTGGCTGTTGGTGCACACAGCAGCGGCTCCGCAGCACTGGGAGGCTCTGGCTGGGATGGCCCCGAGCCCGCCGTGGGAGCCCTGGCTCCCTCCCCGTGCCAAGGGCACCCACCAGCTCTGTCCCCCGGCTGAGCTGCGCCCAGGAGCAGCTCAGGGGGTGACAGCAGAGCCCCAGGACCCCAGAGCCCATCCCACCCTCGGTCCCCCGACGGTACCTCTCCCAAGGACGCAGTGCAGAGGGTGACAATGTCCTTCCTTCCATGACACAAACCCACCCCTGAGCCCTTCCTGCTCTAAATAAATGATATTTGGTGTGATCCCCCATGGCCTGACCCTGCTGCAGTGCCAGAACGTGGAGGTGCCACCCCTTGGCAGTGCCAGCTGCAGGGACACGCCTGTCCCTGGGCGGGGGGTGACAGGGACAGCACGGGCAACGCGGTGTTGGCCATTTAAAGTGTATTTTATCGTTTGTTTCTGGAATAATTAGTCTCTGGAGCATTAGGAAGTTGCTGAACGGGACTGTGCTAGGGAGAAATAATTGCCTTGCCATCAAAGTGAATGCAGATGTATGATTAACACAGTATTTATATAATTTCTGGTATCATATAAATAGAGCCGCTGTGCAGAGATGGAGCCTGTGAATCACTCATTGCTTTATGAGACTGAATAAGCTTTGACTCCACCAGTGCTATCAGCTCTGAAGAAACACGCCTGATGCTGGGATGAACTGGTAACCAGAGATCCCTTTACTGGAGTTATTCTTTCCAAGTTATCTCTAAAGCAAAATACCTTATTTCAAATTAAGTCCAAAAAATAAATACTGTCATGTTAAACATAACACAAGAGATGCTTCCAACCACAGCCATGTCTTACATTCCTTAGGAAGGCCTTACCTGTGCTTGAGGTCAGTGGAACTCTGAACTAGGTGGAATTAATCATTAAACAAATGACATTTCTACAGTGTCCCAGCATGGTTTTTCAGGAAGGTGCATCCCTAGAGGAATGCTCTTTCCAGGTGCCAGCACAGCTCACGCTGCCCCTGAGCTGGGAGAAGCAGCCAAAAAAAGGCCATTGGAAAAAAACCCAAAACAAAACAAATCCGTGCACACTGGTCTAGGTCTGTGTTTGTTTTTTGGCTGTAGGAATGACCACACTTGGATGTGAGTGCAAACAACCCTCCCGTGCTGTTACCTGCCATCCATTCCCACAGGGAAAGCCCTTGGAAGGGCCAGAGCCCTGGAACACTCCTGGTTTCCTCCTGCAGCACAGAGCTGTTGGCTGAAACAAGGATACCTCACACTGGGTTTGCTCCAGTCCCCTAAACCCTGAAATGCCAAGAGATGGCTGAGGTATTCCCAAAGGAACTGCACCCTCTGGATTGGGGAACTTGCTCCTGTACCTGCATCCAGGAGGATTCTGCAGCCAGAACCCGCAGGAGAAACTGGGACAAGCCAAGGATGGAGGTAAAACCTGAGAGCAGCTGAGTTCTAGAGGTGTCACCGGACCAGGGTCACCTGAGCCCAGGCAGGGGTGGGAGCTGCCCTTTGCCGGAGGAGCTGGAGGGGCTGAGAGGGGGTTATCCCACATCCCACATCCCATCCAGGATGTGCTCCAGGATGTGATCCAGTGGGATCCCCACCAGGACCTGTCCCAGCTGCTCCCCGAGCCTTTGAGGATCACGCTGTATTTTGGGGAAAGAAATGAAGAAATTCCCGTGGATTTTGGGGTGATCTCTGAGCTCGCTCCTGGCACTCCCTGGGCTCTCTCCCTGCCCGGGGCACAGAAAGCTCCCTTTGTTTCTCTCACAACATCCTTCCAAGGAGCAGGAGGGGATCCCAGCCCCAACGCCCAGCCCTGGCTCACCCCAGGCAATGCCCTGTCCGGGTGGAGGAGCTCCTGCCCAGCTCTGGGCAGGGACCTGAGCCTCAGCAGCCGCTCAGCCCGAGCCCCGAGGTCACCCAGGGTCATGGGTTTGGTGCAGCCCTTTACTGGCAGCTCGAGGAAAGGACAAGATTTGGGGGTTCAGATGGGAACTTTCATCATCGCAGGAAGCCCAGCTGCAAACCCAGCCAGGCCCTGCTCTGGGTCACACTCGTGGTTCTGCTCCTTCCAGCACTTTTCTAATTTGGCTACAGATTTTGTGATACCTGCACGGGGTCCCAGAGGCCCCGGGGAGCCCGGAATGCAGCTCCAGCTGTGACAGTTCCCAGGCTCAGGGATGGATGCTCCCCCTCTGCTCTCCCGCTGGCAGGAAAATCCCCTGCACCCCTTTAACACTGCCCAGAGCTGTCCCAGCTCTGCCCTCGCTCCCTCTCGTGCTCCAGGAGGACGAGGGGCCAGAGCCCTCCTGGGGCTGTGCTCAGGTCCCTGCCCATCACAGCCCTCTGCAGGCAAAGCCCTTGGTGTATTGTTAAACCCCAAGATATTCTGAAATTATTTCCTTAATTAGGGCTTGGAATTTTTTGAAATTATTTCTGGCTGCCTGGGATTCTTGTTCATTAAAAAAAAAAAAAAAAAAAGAAAACCTTTAAATCTGCGGTGACTTACAGTACAATTTTATTGACTTCATATTTGAGGTATATTACCTGACTCCAACAAGGCTGCAGAGGGAATTACAAGTCAGGCCAGAACATATTTCCAGCTAAGACAAGCATAAAAACTTTTTTAAAATCCATAGTTCAATACCAAATGCATCATCTAAAAAGAACTGCAATAATTAGCCAAGAGGGGAAAAAGCTACAGAGCCATAGGTGGAAAACAAACGTCACAGCCCGGGTCCTTGGAGGGGCTGGAGGCAGCAGGGCTCGTGTTCTGCAGGAGCACCAGGCAGCGTTTCAGGGATCAGCAAGAAATATTCCAGTAAATATTCACGTATGGATGGACTGAAATATGATTAGGTCCATGTGTGCAGTCAGGGAGGATGAACAGAGTGTGCCGGGGCTTGGCGGGGTCCCCTCCCAGTGACACCAGTGTCCCCAGTGTCACAGCCCAGCCCTGACGGTGCCATCCCCTGCAGGGGCTCCTGCAGCAGCTGCCCAGAGGGTCTGTGTCCCCCTGAGCTGCAGCCAGCCCCTGGGACAGGACAGAGGCACCCCGGCCACGGGCAGCATGGAACGAGCAGCTCTCACACAGCACCAGCAGCTCCGAGGCCGAGGCACATCAGCACAAACTGCTGTCATTTGGGATGACTCTGCCCATCCAGGAGTCACAGTTTTCACATTTTCCTTCTTTCCCCCCTCAAAAAGCACTTGGTTGTGTTGAGTGTGCATTGCAAACAAATTTCGGTCGTAGAGTTTTCCAAAAAAATGACATTCTTGTGCTCCAGCCAGCCCCACTCACTTCTGCAAATACAGTATTGTGATAACACAGTGAGGGCTGAGCAACAAATTGGCCAAGAAATGAAACTGATTTTCAAATCCCCCTTCCTGAAGAGATAGCCTTTGGGAAACTGTTTATGTTCTCCTCAAACTTGAAGAAATGAGTTGAGTTTTTTATCACTTTTATAACTTTAGACGAGCAGAGAGAAAAACCAGTGTTTTATGGAGGCAGAGCTGCTCCCCTCAAAGCTCCCTCACCAACCTCCTCACAGGAGGGGGAACTGAGACTTTGCAGCTCTCTGGGCAACTGAAAAGTAACTGAAGATCATTGGATAAAGATTTAACTGGCAGGAATAGTTTGTGCTTTGCTCAGCACAGCAGGAAATTGGCTGCAGGTGGCAGATATCCTGGCAGGGGAGCGAGGTGAGGTGGAGCCACACAGGTAAGGACACTCCAGGGCGTGAGGAAATGAAAGTGCTGGGGAGGAGATGGACTGGCCAGAGGGAAGGGGCAGGGGAAATCCCCAGTCACAGAAGGGGGAAATAGCTCTAAGCAGTAAGAGAGGGCTGTGAGGAACATTTATTTAGTTATTTATTGTCTGCTGTGTCCCCACATCCCCAGTGAGTGCCCATTCCCCCCAGGTTTGGAGGGGGAAACGCTTTCCCTGCCCCTCGGGGGTCTGTGAGCACACAAGGTGGGAGCTGGCACAGGCTGCAGGGACAGATGCTCGCCCTGAAGGAAAACTCCAAAAATAACATGGAGAAAAGCCCACATGAGGTTTGGAAGGTCAGATCAGTGGGAACAGCTCTGCAGAGCCCCCAGAAACTGGAGGCAAACCAACTTCCAGCCTTGGCTATCTGGAATGCAAGATGAGTTATAGAAACTATAAAACCCCGATGATTTATGGCCCATAAAGCCCAGGGATGCTCAGTTCTGCCTCCCCACATTTGCCTATACATGGTGGGGATCAGAGGTGCTGCAGACCTGCAGGGAGGATGGGATTAGGAGAGAAAAAGAGGCTTTAGGGCTGTGAGCTCGACAGGGGTGACACACTGCAGGCTGCCGTGCCCATCCCAGCAGAGATGCCAAGCTGCTGGCAGCAGCCCCACAGCCCAGCACAGCCCAGCAGATGAATCCTTCTGGAAGATGTACAGTACAGCCCTCGCTGCTGCCAAGGGGTGAGGTCATCTTGGAAGGAATCTTATTTATTCAGGAAATATTTCTGGAAATATTTACATGTCAAGACTACATGTTTAAATTCTTTGACAAAGCAAGCTCTGGGCCACTTGCAGAATTTCTGAAGAGCTGTGCAAGTATTTCTGTAGGTTTTTCTACAGACAAAAGGCTGTACTGCACCAATTCTGGCGGAGACAACAATCCCTTTTTCTAAACGAAGGAGATGAAGTTCTGTGTAGGAGACTCCAGTCTGAGCAGGAGGCTGTAATTTTTATTCTGTGCAAAGACAAGGAATGGGAGTCACTTCCTCTGCACCCAGAGCCTGTAAGTACAGTGAATTCCTGCCCAGGAGAGGGAACCCAGGCTGCCTGCCTGCCACGGCCCCATGGCCAGCTGAGGAAGCCCTGGGAAGCTCCACTTGCCCCAGGCACGGTGAATATTTGGAGTTACTGACAGACTCAGGCAGTAGTACGGGAGAAGTTACTCTGTCTCCTTTAAACACACATATATAGAAAGAGAGAGAGAGTAGTTTTCAGCTCTGCAAGACCATTACCAGCACTAAGGGCAGACACTTCAGGGAACACTCCTGCTCTGGAAAAGCCATAATGAAGCCCTGGGAGGCACGTTCTGTCCAGGAGAGAGGCTTTGTGCTGCCCTGGGTCGCTGCAGGGGAGCAGGAGGAGATGAGCAGAGGTGTGAGAGAGCTGTGGGAGAGAAAGGAGCAGCCAGAGCCTGACTTCAGCCGTGGCTGCAGGGGCAGGGAGGGGACAGAGCCTGCAAAATGACAACTGGGAAAGAGAAGGGAGCACGCCTGGAGGTACTCGTGGAGGTACTCTGCAGCCAAGAACCACCACCAGGGTTGGGAGGACCCCAAGCTGCACGGAGGGCACGTGGCAGCTCCTGCCCACCCTGCTCCTCCCGGGGACGTTCCCTCAGCTCTGCTAAATAACTACAGGTAAGTTATTTGAAGCCAGAAAACGAAGACAGCGTGAACTGACAACTGTGTGTGTTGGTTCTGATTTGCCAACACGCTGCAAGATCTAATTCATGAGGTTGAGGTGAAATTCCCAGGAGCACAGAGGAACTGTGGCACAGCACCATCTCATAACAGTCAGCAGGGTTATTCCTGGAGTTACACATGGGATTCCAAAAGTTACAGCCAGATCTATACTGTGCCTGAAGCATAAAAAAACCCAGGCTCATTAAATACCAGAAGAGAAGACACTGCAAGGTGGGTGAGATTATTCATGGAGCTTCAGGCAACACCACTTTATCTGGTTAATGATAAAATCACAGCCATTCATGTGAGAAAGAGACACACAAACACTTCTCCAGGCTGGAAAGCCTTGGACTCAGCCTCCCCATGGCTCAGCCTCAAACCCAACCCAGCACAAACCCACCTTGAGCAGACTCAGATTTATACAAAGTATTCAGAAACACCACTTTTTTTTTGGAAGGAACCCCAAACCACAACAAGCACAGCACCGAAGTAACTCCCACGTTTTGTAACCCCGGGATGGTTTTGCTTTGCCCAGGAATTCTCGGGGAGGTACCCAAACCATCCTCCCCGAGGGGCTGCAGCACAGGGAGGGTTTTCCCCTCGAGCTGCCTTTGGAGGCTGCCAAGAGCAGCGGGCAATTCCTCTCTGTGAGGCCCTTGGGGAGGCAAAGCCACCTCTGGACTCTGGTTTGCAGCCTGGGGCTCCCTCGGGATGTTCAGGGAGCTGCAGCCTGCTCCAGCCCCCAGGAGCTCCAGCAGCAGCTCGGCTTTGTGTCAGACTCGCCCAGAGCAATGGCATTACACAGGAATTATCCCAAAGTGATTCCCTCACACACAAACACCTTTCCTTTCAGTGTCTCTGACCGGTGCTGGGTCCCGATTCCCTCACACACAAACACCTTTCCTTTCAGTGTCTCTGACCTGCTGGGTCCCGTTCCAGCTCCTCGGTTTCCACATGGGGAGGAGCAGCTCTCAGCACGGCATTTGGGCTGCTGCTCATGGTAGCTTTATTTCCTTCCCATCTTGCAAATCTGAAAGAGAAACATCGGGAAAACACATTAGGAAGGTATTTGCTCCCAGGAAATGGGGTTTGGGCATCTGACAGGGAAAGCCCAGGGCTGTTCTCCACCCTCCGAGGTGTGCTGCCGAGGGAGCTTGTGCCAGAGCGGACCCAGGTGTACAGAAACAAAGACATTTAAACAAGGTTTAGACAAAGGCTTCTCCCAGCCTCGTGACTCGTTGTTGCTGCTATTTCAGCACGTTCAGCCCCTGTTTTTGCCAGCTTCGGCAGGAGAGGAGAGGGCAGGGAGGTCCTGCCCCATGACCACCCACACTCCCTGGCTCCCCCTCATTTAACCCAGCCTGGGGTGCACAGCTTTGGGTGGGGATTTCCCCGGAGCCAAGAGCAGCCTGGTGCCCACCCTGCACTGCTGTGTGACCCTGCAGGGCTGTGTGCCCACCCTGCACTGCTGTGTGCCCCTGCACTGCTGTGTGCCCTCCCTGCACCGCTGTGTGCCCCTGCACTGCTGTGTGCCCTCCCTGCACCGCTGTGTGCCTCTGCAGGGCTGTGTGCCCCTGCACCGCTGTGTG
>VWZT01016199.1:27382-47197 GCA_013397055.1 Pachycephala philippinensis
AAAATTAATCTTTATCTGCAAAACATCTGATGTTTGAAAGGAATGAAAAGAATTAATTTAAATGGGTATTATATTATATTATATTATATTATATTATATTATATTATATTACCAAGAGAAGCTGTGGCTGCCCCTGGATCCCTGGCAGTGCCCAAGGCCAGGTTGGATGGGGCTTGGAGCAGCCTGGGACAGTGGGAGGGGTCCCTGCCATGGCAGGGGTGGCACTGGGTGAGTTTTAAGGTCCCTCCCCACCCAAACCATTCTGTGACTCTGTTATTCTGTTCTGGTTTCCAACATTAGCATTATATTAACCATTTTATTTGTATTTTCTCCTCTCGGAAAGGAAAGCTGATTTTGAAACTCTGATTTTTCTATAAGGAGGGCCCAGTGGACCTGGGAATACCAAGGGCTGTGGATGGAATAAAGTGCTCCAGCTATTCCAGTGCACTCTCATAGGAACACGTGGTGGGAAGTGGAAATGCAAACACCGTGTGCTCTTATTGAGGTTGTAATTGATGGATTTGGGAAAGGAACCAATGTAAATTATTTTTCATAACAGTGAGCCTTTATATAGGGTTGGACTCTTTAAAAACCTGCCCGCTGTGTGCAGGCAGCGAGGGAAATGTCAGGCCATGTTTATGAACAGTCAAGGTTGAGTTGATTTTTGTCAAACTGCAGTAATGGTTTCTAATTCTGACATCCAGGAGCTCAGGTCTCCCCCACAGCTTATAAAGCATTTTTAAATCCAGATGTGAGTTACTCTCTGCACCCTCAGGGCTGGGGAGGGCTCACCGTGCCCATGCCAGGCCTCAAGACACTGGAGAGGTTGGTAAAAGCTTTAGGGGAGTTCCTGTTTGGGATACTGGCACAGGCTGCCCGGAGAAGCTGTGGATCCCCATCCCTGGAAGTGCCCAGGGTGGGGACAGCTGGGAGAGGGGCAGCCAGGGGCACCCACTGGGCTGGGTGTCAGCTCTGCAGGGAGCTCCATCCATCCCTCCATCCATCCTTCCATCCCTCCATCCCTCCATCCATCCATCCATCCCTCCCTCCATCCATCCCTCCATCCATCCTTCCATCCCTCCATCCCTCCATCCATCCATCCATCCCTCCCTCCATCCATCCCTCCATCCATCCTTCCATCCCTCCATCCCTCCATCCATCCATCCATCCCTCCCTCCATCCATCCCTCCATCCATCCTTCCATCCCTCCATCCCTCCATCCATCCATCCATCCCTCCCTCCATCCATCCCTCCATCCATCCTTCCATCCCTCCATCCCTCCATCCATCCATCCATCCCTCCCTCCATCCATCCCTCCATCCATCCTTCCATCCCTCCATCCCTCCATCCATCCATCCATCCCTCCCTCCATCCATCCCTCCATCCATCCTTCCATCCCTCCATCCCTCCATCCATCCATCCATCCCTCCCTCCATCCATCCCTCCATCCATCCTTCCATCCCTCCATCCCTCCATCCATCCATCCATCCCTCCCTCCATCCATCCCTCCATCCATCCTTCCATCCCTCCATCCCTCCATCCATCCATCCATCCCTCCCTCCATCCATCCCTCCATCCATCCCTTATCCATCCCTCCACCCATCCCTCCCTCCCTCCAGCAGCTGATCCCTGTGCTGTGGTGGGAGATGGGCACGGGCAGTGCCCGGGTGGGAGAAGCCCCCCAGCAATGGAACCCAAAGGAGCAGATGATGCTCGGTGCTTCTCCTCACCTTGAAATAAGTTATGAATATTAATGGTTTTGGAATGGGGTGAAACGTGGTTTTTGTAAGCAGGATTCAGCGTGCCCTGGTTCCACTGGCTCAGGGAACGCAGCGAGGGTTAAAATTCTGGCCTTTGCAGGCTGAGGTCAGGTCCCAGCCCTCGGCCCCTGGCAAAGGCTGAGCCCAGCGTGGCCTTATGGAGCCACAGCTCCCCAGGCCCTGGCACAGATTGCCCAGGAAGGGAAATCAGCATTAAACATTTCATGCATCAGAAGATGATTAATTTTCTCCCAACTAATTAATGAAATGAGATAATTTTCCACCTCCTGATCCAGCGTCCAGCAAGATCAGCAAAAAGACTCCCGCTGACTTCCAAGGACTTTGCACGGTGCCATTTCATGGTTCACTTCAGCAGGATGATACATTCCTATTGGGAAAGGGAGGTGGTGGGCTTTGCTAGGAACAAGATCATTTTTCAGAAAGAAGGATGTTTACCTACATTTTCTCTGCTGCTACGGCAACTGAAAGAAAGCATTGTTGTTTTGGTTTTAATTAAAGTTTTTAGCATTCATCTCAGCCACCATATTGACTTTTTAATCTACAAATAAATATTAAAAAACACATATATTTTATACTCCCTGCTCTGCATTTATTCACTGCAACTCACAGGATTCTTTCCAGCGCCCTGAGTTACACATTTTCAGCAGCATCCTGCCACATCTTAAGAAAAAAAAAGTAGGGCAGGAAAACCACCACATTAACCCACAACGTCCCGAAATGAGCCTGTGGCTACACTCCCAACGGCCTCGGTGGGTTCGGTGCCTATCTATAGCAAGGAGGCACAGCATTTCCGAAACATCCTGCAAACATTCAACCCCTGCCCGCCCCCAGTGCTGCCAAGCACCATTTTCTGTTTCCAGACTATGGGGATTGACTCCATCCCAGACACCCCAGACACCCCAGACCCCACCGGGATGGGCAGAGCGTGGCCAGAGCCCAGAGTGACCCTCGTGGATCCCACGGGCTGGGGGCTGCAGGCGAATAACACAGCTTGGGCTGCAAACACCACTCGGTCAGAGCCCAAAGAGGCTGGAGAAATGTGCTGGGTTAAGGACATTTCCCACCAGCTCCTCAGCCATTTGCCCTCTCTCCTGAGCTCCCCTGGGAACTGGATCCCCCCAAACCCCCCCAAACCCCCTCCAAACCCTGTTTGAGCATTGGGCTGCACCAAGACACCCGGGATTTTCAGCCTGAGCTACCTGAATATTCTCAGAGCTGCCTCCTTATGCCGTGAATAATTAGATGCAGATGGATAGAGGTGCAGGAGCTTCAGTTTCCCAGGAACAGGTTTTCCCTGCTAACATCGCAGTGGGTGCCAGGCTGGAAGCATCACTGCTGACCCGTGTGCCCCTCTCAGCGGCTGTGGGACGAGCGTGGCAGGGCCAGCGAGGGTGGAGGGGACAGATATGGCACAGAGGAGGTGTTAATGAGGTGATAAGCTGGGGAACGGAACGGCTTCGTGTGGAAAGGTTAATTAAACCAGCCAAGCTCACCGGCAGCCTTGCCACGGCTCTTTTCCCTTTAAGTGCTCTGCACGCTGAGGGGAACTTCCCTCCCCTCCCTGCACACACACAAATAAATAAATAAATGGAGTGAATCAAGTCGACCATAATTCCAATTAGTCCCAGCTGTTATTTCTCCATCCTTTACGGCCCTGTCTGCAGCGCCTGGCAATGGGTTACACATGGCCTCGTGCAAGGAGACATGAAATAATTGCTTCAATCTGAGGGAAGAGTAACTAATTTCGTTCATGTTTTATTCAGAGTGACAGGGACATTACTGTAATAATTCCCGACTTGTTCCATCTCCTCGAGAATGGTGGATAAAAAGGCATTTGCAGCCCCACCACGGGGGATGAGCCACATCTCCGGCCCAGCCTCTCCCTGATCCCTGTTTATTTTTAACAACATTCCCCAATCACACGGTAACGATGCTGCTTTTCATAGCAAAGGTTCATTTTGACTGGAAGGATGAAGAGAGCTCTTCCTGAGCCAACGTGACCTGCTACTGATTTAGCAGAAATAGATGAAGCCACTGGAAATAAAAGATTCTTTGGTATTTCTTCTTTTTCTCCTAAGGAGAGAAAGAACGACTTTGGTAAGTCAGTCAGCAGTAAAATTAGGAAATGACTGAAAGAAAGTCTGTTGGGAGAGGACACCTTTAGACGCCAACAAATTTATTTATTGGCTGTTTATGGCCGTGCACATTGCAGCCTAACTTTAAAAAGAGTGTATTGTGATTTACTGACCTGGCAACAAGTTTAAAAAAAAAAAAGGTGGTTTGCATTGTCACTGTTTAATAAAGGAGGGGAAGAATAACAGCAGGGATAAAAATAAAAGGAAAATAAAAAAAGGGCCAAGACATGAAAGATGACAATGGGTGGACTTAGACATGCACCTGTGTGTCAGCTTTTTAATGGAAAGGAAAATGATAAAAGTCTTAAATAAGTTTCTTTGTATAAGCTTCAAAGTTGCCCTGGTTTGAAATCTCCGGGACTGGTCAAATGTTGAGGTTTTCTCCTTTTTTCCCACCATGTATCCATTATCAGGCACTAGGAGCAAAAGACCAAAAGAAAGACCAAAATTACAGTTTTGATTACAAAACATAACAAGGCCACGGCCTGAAATCCTGTCCAGGAGGGGTGAGAAGGAGACCCGAAGGTGTCCCAGGTTCCTGGGCTGGTGGTTCCCTGCTCTGGTTGTTCCCCATGTGCACCCTGGAACTGAGAAAGAACCTAGCAGAAGGAGATTCCAGCTAATCAGTCTGAATATTTACTAATATGTAGTGAATAAATGAGTAGATAGATGAGTAAATGTGTCAGTGAATCAATCAGTAAATAGATGAGTAAATGTGTCAGTGTGCAGGGCCTGGGAAATCCGTCAGTGTGTGGGGCTGGTGGCTCAGAACTAACCCAGAGTCACACAAACAGCTGAGCAAAACCAGCAGATAAAGTCCATTCCCCAAACAGCAGAGTAGTGAAGAAGTTAATATAGCATCAGAAACCAGCAGAAAAACAACACATTTTTCAGAAGGCAGCAGAGCTGGGTGGGCAGAAGCGTGTCAGGGCTGGCACACGGAGGGTCAGGTGCTGGTTTCCAGCGGTTCCTGCTGACTAATTACAGCCTCTGCAGTTACCACAGGGCTGGTATGATTCCTCAGCACAGAAACATCTTGTTCACTGAACGCAGAAATGTTTATTTACTTATCACATCTCTCTCAATAGCTGAGCAAGAAGGAGGCTGAGGCTGACCCACTTTTTGTCCCCTGAACAGTCAGATGGTCCTTCGGCAGAGAAAGGTCAGGAGACTGCTGTGAGAGAATCCCTGGTTCATAAAACCTCATTCTCATCCACAGAACTTGCTCACACCAGCTCAGGATTAGCTCAGTGCTAAAAGTTCACCAGAAGTTCTCTGTGGAAAATGTGGGAGCTGAGGCCGGAGCCGCAGGGCTGACGGACAGACCACCCAGCTGGGACAGCTTCCCGCAGGTTCTTTCTGCTGCACTTCCCAGTCACAGGGCTCTTACTGCAATTTAGGGGCTGAAGTAATAGGTTAAAATGATACATTGTAGTAAAACCAAAATAAATTCCTGTATTGTATGAGTCTTGGCAATAGAGCTGAGGAAAGTCTTGTCGGCTAAGGAAAGCACTGCCATGAAATTCCTGATAAAGTCTCACAAGCTGGCCGTGCCCAGGCTCAGTGTGGTCAGTGTCAGGTTGGGAACAGAGGTGCCCCTTGCTGACAAACCATTTCCCAGCTGGAAATGTCCCTGTTCAGACCCAGGTGCCCAGGGCACAGTTCTCCTCCCAGTGTGGCTTTTCCCGTGGGGCAGATCCGGTTCCTGCACATGCTGGGAGCTCTCTTTCCTTGTCGAACATCCTATGGGATATCACAGGGAATGAAACCATGTGGTCAGGCACCTCCTATTTGAGCAATTCTCTCCATTTTCAGAATCCAGCAGTGACTTTGAGGGCTCCAGGCGGGTTCCAGGCGGGTCCCAGGCAGCCTCCTGTCTCTCCCAAGCCCTCCATCCCTGATCCCAAACACCAGCCCAGCCCTGTGCCCCTCTGATGTGCCCCAAACACCACCCTGGGGCTGACCGGAGCAGCCCACACCCACTCGGGGTCTCTGTGCTGCTCGAGCCCAGCTCCAGCAGAGTTTTCTCTCCATTTGTGCCTCCTGGAGCCAGGCCATCTCTGTGCTCCGGGCTGGCTGCTCGCTCCCAGCCCAGCCCCGGTGCAAGGCAGCACAGAGCAGTTGGCTCCAGCCTCAAAGGCGAGCTCGTGCTGGGTCGGGATCCAGCGATGCGGGACAGGCTGTGAAACCCCCAGCACAGCTGGGCTCCGCTGCAGCCCTCGCTGACAGCCAGCCAGGAATTCCTCACCGGTGTATGTGCAGCACTCTCATGTTCCCTGGCCTTGCATGAACCTCCCAAATGTCGGACAGAACGAGCCCCTGGCACAGCAGCCAGCTCTGCAGAGGGGTGTGGGGTCCCTCTGCCGTGCCCACCCTGGCCTGGGCTGGCTGCCACAGGCAGCAGGGATGGGGACAGCAGTGAGGGTTTTCTCCCCAAAAGTACAACTGAAGGATTTTTCTCATGATCACCACGGCAGGGCTGTGTAACTGGGCCCTGGCTGGTTAAATCTCCATGGCAGGGCTCGAGGAGGGCACCCCACGCCGTGGCTCTGAGCTGTGCCCCCTCCCGTGGCGATGCCCCTCAGCCCTTTGCCTGCAGGAATATTGAGTTCTGTTTGCATCCAGGTGCTGTCACTGCCCAGCTCACCTTGTTTCTGCTCTTGGCTGCTGAGAACATTCCTACAGATTTGTCAGGTAAGGCCTTACTCCTTTAAAAAATAAATTGGAAAAGCCATCTGGAGTATTTTTTTCAAACCAACGCAAACTCCTCCAGCTGTTGGGTGACCTCATCCTTTATTAATTTCTGTAGACTCGCATTTACCATTGAGATCAGCCCTACAAGTGTATAATTTCCTGATTTCTTTCCAGCTCTTTATTAAAGATTGGGGTTGGAGATTCGCCCCCCGAGTCCCTCGATAACCCTCCTCTCTCGCAGGAGTTGTTAAGGAGCAGATGATGCATCACAGGTTCCTTTATAGCAGCAATAATTGTTCTGCTTCAGGAGCGACCGTGCCTTATATACTGCCTTTTCCTGAAATTGTTTTTCTTCTTTCCCTTATTGCTAAGGAAGATATTGGCACCAAAATGTGATTTGAGAGCTCATGTTCCCTTATTTTCTCCGTACCTGGAGCCAGTGCAGATGCGGCGCTCGCGGTGCCACCGCTGACATCTGCGTAACCCAATCCTGCCTCATAAACAGGAAGCAGAAGTGACAGCAGCAATTTCAATCTGCGCTTCTCTTCTGCTGGAACCATTACTTGGGACAGGATGTGTAAATCACGGCGTGTCTGATGTGGCCAGCTCCGAGCCTGAGGCAGGACTGAGCCCCAGCCCCGGCCTGGCTGCCTGCCCCGAGGCGCTGGGAGCTGGCATTCCCTGCGCTGGGGGAGGAAAAGGGAGGGGACAGTCACTGCCAAGGGCCACAGGATGGCTCTGGGGTCTCTCAGCTGGGGCCATGGGTTTCTGCAGCAGCAGAGGATTCACACACTCCCAGTGCAGGTCTGGGTTCCACACCCAGCTCTCATCTTTCTGACGATCAAACGGTGACATTTCACTGCCGCTGCCCTGCAGAGGTGGGAGGCAAAGCCACCTCATCCCGTAAGGCCACACCACAGTCCAGGGTGGGAGGTGGCTGAAACTGCAGCAGAAAGGGGCTGGGGGACGGTGTTAGTGCTGGGTGGGCAGAGGGAGGGGGAGAAAAACACTGGTGACACAGGAAACTGGCCAATGACTTTGATTTCATTGCATTTAAACACCTGCAGCTTTGAAGGGACCTTTTTTCTTTTTTTGTCAGTTCCATATTCCCAGTGTATCACAGAAAATTTTAGGAGGACATCATCCTGCTTCTCTGGAAGGCAGGGGACTGCAGCCCCCAACCCAGAGGCTGAGCAGGATGGGGACGTGGGGACGTGGGGATGTGGGGATGGGGGATGTGGGGATGAGGGATGTGGGGATGAGGGATGTGGGGATGTGAGGAGGTGGGGATGTGGGGATGTGCTCCCCAGCCAGCCCAGGACCCAGCCGAGGCCCCAGCAGCACCAGCTGCTCTCTGTGTCCTGCTCAGGACCGAAGGATGAGGGGCAGAGTTTGTTCAGGCCCTACTGGAAACACAGAAGTTGTGTTTAACGTATCAACGGGCATAAAAGAAAAGGGTGATTTATAAATATTTGCATCCTGTAATTGTCTTTAGGAGAGATCAGCTGGGTTGAGCCCGTGGGGCCGTTTCTCCGGGAGGAACAGCCGAGCTGTTCACAGGTTTCATTTCCACCACTCAAGCAGCTAATGGGCAATCCCTCAGTCTGATCACACTCCTGCTTCCAAATGGCACTCCACGAGGGAGCACCTCCAATCCAACATGTTCCTTCAGCCTCGTGTGTGGGAAATGACTTTCCAGACATCTGAAGGTCGCTGGGATGAGTCTGAATGTCACGGATGGTACTCCTGAGTGATGGAGGCACAGTCTATGGCTCTTTGGGGGGAAGAGGGAGCAAACAGCTGGAAAACAACGTGGGCTCAGCTGCTCATCTGCCAGCTCCTGGTGGGAGCCGTGCAGGCAGCTGAGGGGGTCAGACCTCGTCACGTCTGCGTGCTTTTCTGTACCATAGCACAGGAGAGAGCTGCATCCTGACTCGTGTTTAATTCTGAGTTTAGCAAATCCACTCCAAAGCGTAGCTGAGGCCGGTCTGAGGGGGGGAGCAGGGAAAGCAGCCTGGCAGGACTTTCTCCTGGCTAGGAAGGGAAGAGCCTCTGAGACTGTCTTGAAGACACAAAGAGACTTATGGACATGATCAAATATTTAAATCTTCTTCTCTGGCTGTTCTCTCTCCGTTGGGAGGGGCTTTTCCAAAATTTCAACCCCTTTGTAGTGGGATGCATGTGAAGAGAGGCAAAAGGCTGTGAAAGAGGTGAGGACAAGGTGACCCTGTGGGTGACACCAACCCTAGGAACCACGTTTTCCTCTAGGTTCCAAAGCCAGAGGAGCTTCAACACAAACTCCAGACCCTGAGAGAAGCTGGCTGCAAATGCTGTGGCTTGGGCTTGACATCAGATCAAGGATGTGGGATGAAGATGCTGCAGAGCTTTTCCAGTCCCCAGTGGCAGATACCTCTCACCCTGCACTGACCCATGGCTGCATCACCCGGGGGAAAACCCAGAAGGACTTGGTGGATGGAAGAGCTGTGGGAATTAAGACCTTTCCTATACTTATACTGAGACCAGCACTATGGAAAGAGGCCATAAATAATACGATATGTGGTAACAAAATAAGAGCAAAGCCTCCACCCTTCAGAGGACAAACAAAATTTGCTTCCTTCAATAAGTAACAGGAAAAAAAGTGGTGCTTTTCCCAAGAGGGGCTGAGTGCCCTCACTCCTCCTGTGCTGAGGGTCACCATTTACAGCACCTTCCCACATGATGGGGCATTTAATGGACCCAGGGCTTCCCAGCTGAGGGATGGAGCTGCTCCCAGTGGTGTTCTGGCCTCTCCAGCACAGCCAGGAGCTCGCACTGCTCTGCTCTGACTCTGCAGAGCTTTGGCTCAGAGAGAGATCCTGTTGTTGATGTGACTGTGGAAGCACCATGTGGGGTCGGGATAAAATACCGAGGGAAAATGGAAGGATTTTAATAATGTCTATTTTTATTTCTACTAGATGCCAACCATCTGAGCTAATAGAATGTAATTGGGAGACTCAATTTAGTAATTTTCTTTATTATTATGTCTTGATGTACTTCTGTCAACTCCAAAATACTCATTACATGTAATTAGGAGGAAGATTAGAGTGCCGTTAAGATGTGGAATAATGATGCAGCTCAACAAGGGCCAGTGGAAAAAACAACCCGCTCAGGAAAATATCTCCAAAGTGCTGAGCAGAGGAGGGCATTTAAAAAACTGATAAAGCTGGGAGCTGGTGCCAAATAAAGAAGATGAGACTTTGAAGTGGGACAGAGTTGATCCACTGAATCAAAGCATTTGATGACTGTGCCTCCCTCTCAAGTGAATCCCCCGTGTTTATTTGGACGGCTGAAGTAACATTAATAAGATAATTCCCTAAGAACCACCCTCTGTGTCTTTTTCATAAACTCCCACCCCAAACAGCATAATTAATTTTGCTGTTGTACAGAAGAATAATAAGAAAAAATCCATCCTTTGGGAGGTAGGTGGTAATTTCTATCTGATGGAAATTGAGATTAGACACAGCACATAAAACTTTTTGATAATTTATTCACCAGAAATTGCCGTATTACACCTATCAGAGAGCTGGTGATGTGAAACTTAACAAGCTGATTTTTCACTCTGATTTCCTTGAGCATGATCCAATTTATTAAATCAAAATTCCAGATTAGCTTTAATATGAACTAAGATTTTTATATTCCAGACTAATGTATGTCAGAATGCACGAACCTGTTAATGGGAGTGCTGACAGGAGTTAAGTTTTGTGCGGCACCGAGAGACAGGTTCAGAATGAAAAGAAGAAATTTTCCGAAATTTGTGAATATTTCTGTCGAACTGGGGGATAAAAGACGAGAAAAGAGAGCAGGTCTGTGCCTGTAACAGCGCTCAGAGCAGCACACCACGAGGCATTACCAGTGGGGGAAGCTATTTCTGGTTCTATCATCAACTCCCCATATGACAGCAGAGGAATTATTTCAGGACAGAATCGCTTTTCCAATGGATAGGGAATAAATAGAAAAGGGGCTGTTGAGAAGCCCTTGCTGTTTCCTGTCTCGCCCTCTCCAGTGCCTCCCTGCACGTGGGGTCCCACCGGCCCAGCACAGCACCCCGATGGCTCTGGTGGCCACCACCAATGGGTGCCAAAGGTCCTACCCAGGGGGTGCCAGTGGCCACTGCCGTGGGTGGGGCTGCCCAGGATGGACCCCTGCCCCTCGCAGGCTCTGCACACGTCTTGCATTTATTTTTTCTCTCTCCTTTCTGGTTTGTTTGTGAGTTGGGGTGATTCTCTTGGTGAGCCGGGGTGATTCTCTTGGTGAGCTGGGGAGATTCTGTGAGGCCCCTGGCTTTGCTCATGCCCTCCCTGCCCCTCACTAGAGCAGAAGCAAGGGTGGGAGGAGNCGGGGTGATTCTCTTGGTGAGCTGGGGAGATTCTGTGAGGCCCCTGGCTTTGCTCATGCCCTCCCTGCCCCTCACTAGAGCAGAAGCAAGGGTGGGAGGAGGAGGAAGCGTGGCTGGAGTGAGGGATGGGTCTGCCATGGGTCAGAGGAGGGTTCTCGTGCCCAGCCCTGTGCTGGGGTGCTGGGGTGGCACCCACGGGCAGGACTTTGGGAGCTGGGGACCAAGAGGCTGCAGGAGCACCGAGCCATCTCAGACCATCCCCAAAAAATAAAGTTCTGACTGCTGCGCCACGAGGGGTCCAAGGGCTCGAGAGAGAGGAGGGAGATGAGGTTTTCTCAGGGCACCTCCCATCCCAAATGCCCCCGCACCCGGTGTGCCAGTGACCGGGGAGCAGCGGGAGCCAGCCCAGCTCCTGCCGGTGCTGCTCCTCCCGCACGGCTGCAGAGTGCGGGGCACAGGGAGCCCTCTCTGCTCACACAGACACAGCACGATGGCCAGGGGACCGCAAAGGTCTTTGTGTTCCCTTGCTGGCCGGGGACCCTAAATGTCCTTGTGTTCCCTTGCTGGCCGGGGACCCTAAATGTCCTTGTGTTCCCCCGCTGGGGCGCGGCGCAGCAGCAGCCGCCCGGGGCAGGGCACACACGGCCCCGCAGACGCTGCCCGGGGCTCACACAGCGCTGGTGTCCGTGACAGCCACTGCACCAGGACTGCGGATGGACCAAAACACAGCCGATTAACCCCAGAACAGCCCCGTGGAGCAGCCACTCCCGGAGCCAGCGGTGCCAGCGGTGCTGCCGTGCCCTGAGCCCTGAGCCCGGCCCTGGCACTGCCCTGCGGCTCTGCTGCAGCCCGATCAATCCCCCCAGCTTGTTTATAAGTATCTGTGACTCACAGACGTTTTTCCTGCTCCTTAATTGCCAGTTTCCTGAGAAACCATCGCAGGCAGCCAATGGGCTGCGGAGCTCTGACTTAGCGACTGGAGACAACTGGGAAAAATAAATCCGGCGTTATTGGTGAATTGAACGGCGCTTTCCTAAGTACAGCACGTATTTATAAACAACACACCTGCGGGGACCGAGAGCCCCCTCGCCCTGCCGAGGGAGGTGTCTGGGGGTCTGATCCTGAGCAGCAGCGCCCACTCCCCTCGCTGCCCTCGCACCCTCTGTGTGATGCCCGGAGCGGGTTCCAGCGGCCAGTGCCCGGGGAATGGCTTTGTCCTCCCTGGTCCCCTTCCCTGGTCCCCTTCCCTGGTCCCCTTCCCTGCTCAGGGTCCGGGGGGCTTCCCCGGGGTGCTGGGGGTGCACACCTGGGCACAGCAGGCAGGGGAGGGGCACAGCTGCCTGTTGGGGCAGCATCCCTCTGTCCCGCTGTCCCGCTGTCCCTCTATCCCTCTATCCCGCTATCCCTTTGACCCTCTGTCCCTCTATCCCGCTGTCCCTCTGTCACTCTGTCCCTCTCCTGCATTTCTTAATCCTGATGTGAATCCTGTATCTCCCAAACCATTCTGCCTTCCCAAGCGCCCGGACAGACTGGTGCAGCAATTTTAATAAACAAATTGAAATCCTCGGAGAAGACACAATACCATACTGGTAATATTATTCAGCATTATTACAAAAGTGATGCACGAGATCTAAATAAGAGAAGAAATCTCTGCGCTCAGTATTAGTCACTGCTCAATTACAGCTCGATTCAAAGCCATTCATTGGTACAAAGAAATCAGCCTGTGAAGTCCCCCTAGCACAGCCTGCACCTTTTTTATGCTTTTAGTGCGTGATGATGTTTGGGAAGCTCGGAAGTCTTTTTTAGTAATCAAAAAAAGCCATTCTAATAGTTGGTAAAAGGCTAGGAAACACAGAGCCGGTTAATTTTGGAGGCTTTCACAGGGAACTGGGGGAAAGGATATAAAAATCTAATGGCAAAAAGCTGAGGCTGAGCTGGAGGAGCCGCAGCACCTCAGCAGCTGCGTGACACACTCGTGACTCAGGCAGGCAGGGAACTGGAGAGCTGGGCACTGGGAATTGTGTCCCTGGAGCAGCAGCAGCGCTGTCACAGCTCCCACAGCCCATGGCAGAGCTGCTGTGCCCAGCACAGCCCTGGGCACTGCCTTTATCCACCCTGAGCAGCGTGGGCAGGGGAATCCTCTGCTCCCTGCAGCGCTGGAATCGGACCCACACCAAACTGCCCCAACCTCCCAGTGCTGCTGGCACAGCTGGGAAACTGAGGCAGGAGCCAAGGGCTGGCTGAGGGGCAGGAGTTCTGTCTCCCTTCTGTTGGTGGGGACTGACCACCCTGGCAGAGCCGGACAGTCCCTGCCAGGCCTGTGCCCACAGAGCCAACGTGACACCAAGGGCTGGGGGTGAGGAGCTGGGGCACCCCATCTCCCTCCCTGGAGCTGCAAGTGCCTCTCTGTTGGGAGGAGAATCATCTGTCTGAAATCCACATCTCTGCCTCAAATGCTCAGGAAACCTGTGTGCTTTGAGCACAGAGCAGGGAAAGTCTACTTGGAGTAATTCCAGTGAAGGGTCTTGGAAATGAGGAGTTCGGTTTCTTTCTTCCCCCGCAGCAAATCCATCATTTTCCTGCAGGGTGACACTTAATCTTTGTGTTTGCCCTCAGAGCCAGAGCTCCCACTGTAGTTCTGATCAAGATCAAACTAATTTCAGCTGGCCAACACTCACCATTTGACATTCCACCTGTTTGAAGCAAAATTGGAGCTGGTATTTATGATGAAGATTAGCTCATGGCCATTAAGTGCTCTGGGCCGAAGATGGATATTTGCTGTCAAAGTGGTGCTGGTGATTTATCTCAGAGCAAAGTTCCCTCAGCTCTCTGAAGTGACTGCCACAAAGCTCTCCTGGCACAGGAAACCCAGGAACGTTCCTGAGCTGCATTTTTGCAAAGCTGAAGAACTGACCCCGAAACGCTTTTGCAAAGACAAGAAGGGAGATCTGGCTCTTTCCCTTTCTCAGCCTGAGCTGTCTGAATCACTTGGTACTGGAGCAGCATCAAACAGATGGGAGAAAAAAAGACAACGAAATAAATTTTTTTCCACAGTCTTCGTTGGTCAGAGAAGACGGGGATTAAAACAAATCTGACAGTTGCAGAAAATTCAAACCAGGTCCCAAGCTCTGTATTTAAAACTCGCCCTGCGAGCGATGGCAGCCGCAGCCCATCCGTGCCCAGGGCTTCCAGAACCTTCTCTGTGCCACGGGCAGGGGGTGGCAGAGGCAGAGCTGGGGCCGAGTGAGGCTGGAGAGGGACGTGTCCAGCTGCAGACCCTCCCCAGGGTGGGCAGGGGCGAGGGGAGCAGAAGCACGCAGGGGCAGGGGGCCGTGCCCCCCTCGCTGTGCCGCTGCTCCGGGCACTGCTGGCCTGGTTTCCAGGTTAAATCAGAGGGCAGTGCATGGATCTCTTCACGCCTTTATAAACTGGTTCCGTTTGCGTGTCTGATTTCCCACATCCCAGGCTGCCAGCAGCGCAGATTCCAGCGGGAGCAGGACGCCATGGGAACAGGGTATTGATCACATCCTTCAGATCACTTGAGCAAGAGATTTCCGAAAGAGAGACTGTTCCCTTCTTTCCCACAGCAGCGTTCTTGAAAATCTACCACATTTTTCTTTCTAAATAAACCAGCCCAAACTGCCTCCAGAGGGTTTTGCCATCCTTACATTTACTCCAGCAGAGTAATCTTCTAGGAAGATAAAATACCAGAGCAACTCAGGGAAGTGCTGAGCAGACAGGCACAAACCTAAAGATGGATATCCAAGTTCAAGCCTTTCAAGCCCAGAAAATAAATCAAGATGACAACAGTCCCAAAACATCAGAAACCCTCAGACTTATGAAAGCCAGAATATCATAAGTTAATACATTTCCAGCTCAGATGTCTGGAACCACGAGCTGTGTTTCACGTTGCACACAGGCTGCTGGTGCCTCCTGCCCCGTCCTGAGGGACAGAGGTGGGACACGGGCAGGGGAGCGAGCAGGAGCCATGGGGTGCTGCTCAGGGGAGCTGTTCTGCCCGTGCCAGCCCTGCGAGGAGCCCACATCTCCTCCAAGGTTATGCCCTGTGTGATGGGCACCTCTCCTCAGCAAGGGCTCCCCACCCTGCCGCCCTGGGCTTTGCCTGGCAGCAGGGCTCTGGGATCCTCCTGTAGGATGCTGTGCAGAGCCACACTGCACCTAAACACACACCGCTGTTCCTGGAAAATTCTCTTGCAGAGGATATTAAAACTGTCTCTTCCAATTCAGTTCAGGGACTCTCTAACCAGTATGTCAATAAGGCCACATAATAATAATCAGATGTTTCAGCTTGGCCCAGATCAGTGAGCTCCTGGAGAGCAGCCAGGCTGCTCTCATTCATGGAGGTCAGATGCCAGCTTGGAATGAGGAGCGATGGTAAAAGCCAAATCTCTTCAGTTTTATCTAGAAGTTAAAATTAGGAACCAAACCAAAATACATGTTCTTGGGCAAGGTCGTACTGGTTTAGTTTAGGTTTGGTTACAGAGGCTGGAATAAAACACATGAAGATATTTACTGAACATGAACTGTATTCAGTCCTGTCATGTTCTGAAAGGAGAAGGAACCCCATTAACACAATCACCGGATTTTTCAGGGTGCCTAAGCTGGAGGCACAGAATAATTATAAGGTCATGCAGTGGCAATCAGTAAAAGTGCACCAAAATTTGTGTTAATCTCATCATTTGATTGCTTCTCTATTTAGACTTATACTAAATATAAACAAGTAAATGGAAGAGAGCCCTTCTGAAATCCCAGCCTCAGTATAAATTCACCATCAGTCACTAAAGCAACAGGAGCAGTGCAGGTGCCCCAGCCACTCTGAGCTGTGCTTTACACCTCCTGCAGATGGGGAGAGTGCTGGGTTATATTCAGGATAAATGCTCAATGAACAGCAATTTCCATAATTTTGCCACTATTCCATTATCACACCACTGCTCCCCACTGCTCAGTAGCATTTCCCTAGGCCTTTCACAGGGTACTCTGTTTAAATTACCTTTAAAAACCTATTTCTTTGCACACTTCTCACATCTTTTTATATCAACCTGGCCTGTGCAGATGGAAGAGGAGGTAATTCAATACTGGCATCAAAGGATGGGCAGGAGCTGTGGGTGTTATGGCTTCGCTGATGGCAGAGGGTTGCAAACACAGCGTGTGACAGTGGTCTGCTCAAAGCTGAGACTAATCACTCAACCAAGCTCAGCTAATTGCATTGATTAGCTGTGCATTGATGAGCCAGTTACTGGTGAATTGTTTGTGTCTCTTTCCTGAAGCCTCCCTTGGATTGGGGAGACAGTAACAAGTACTCGGAGCCAAACAAAGCTGTTTTCATTTGACTTTTACCCAGCCTTGATCCCAGGGCTGGGTGTCCAGGCAACAACTGTAAAAAGCAATTTAATGTTGAATTTTAACTGCCATAAAGAGTCTGGTATAGTGTTTCAGTTTGGTTATTTTAGCAAACATAATAATTTAGAGGAAGCACATCAATGTTATTTATTACTCTGTAACTGAACCCTGGAGGACCTGATTCTGTTCTTCTGTTGCTTTTGCAGAGGGAACCTCCGAGCTCTGCTCCTCATGTGCACACAGTGACATGAAATCCACATGGAATCTGCCTGTACACTGAAATTACAGCTTGCAACAAAAACTGTCTTGGATTTGAGGACTGGGGAGAGCAGCAGTTTGAAATAGTCGTCCATCACACAGGAAAACATTCAGCTGTGAAGCTGAAGCAGAAACCTTCAGGCATGGAGCTGCATAAACACATTGGCCGAGGTCCACCATTAAGATTGTCAGAGTAAATATTAAAGAGAGTTTTGTATTCAGCTAAATATCTGTTTACAGATTTCTTTTGCTGAAGCCGCATATTGTACAATGAAACGAGAGCTCCAAACCCATTTCTGTTCTAATAACTTTATAAACTCTGCTGTATATTTTATGGAATTTGAATGTATGAGGGCTTGGCCCAGAACTCCTTCTGCAGGAGATTATTGGGAGAAAACATTACCATATGTCAGGAGAATGGCAACATCCCGTCGATACTCGAGAGGATCCCAGCTCAGCCCAGCTCTGTGTTTACACTGTGGCAATATTTCCATACTTCATGTATTGGTACCTCTGCTTGTATAAACAACATTATGGCTGTGGTTGTCAAAGACACTTAGAGGACTCCAATGAAAATAAAAGTTAATTTCTTCTTCCATATTTTCAAAAAGTCCTGCTCGTGCTGGCACAGCTGTGCTGGTGAGAGAGCGGGGCCAGCAGCCCTGTGCCAGCCTGGCTGTGCTGGGCAGAGGCTGTGCCAGAGCCCTGCCCAGGGGCTCTCTGGGGGTGGGGTGTCCATGGCACACCTGAGTGCACACTGCTCGCTCCCAGCAGCTCCAGGTTTGCCAGGAGAGCAGGGAGGATCTCAGCTTTACCCTCTGGCTGTGCCCAAGCTCTGGCATTTGGTGTTCCCTGCGAGGGTGCTCAGGGCTGAGCCCTTCTCCTCCTCTGGACATCTGTGTGTCCTTCCCCACCGCTCCAGCCCAGGGCACCCTGAGCTGCCACAGAGGGAGGGGATCTCTGCCCTCCTGCCCTCAGCCCTGGGGCTTGGCAGGGGCACAGAGAGCTGCTGCCACGGAGGGGAGCTGATCCATGGGCTGCCTGGCCCAAAGTGCTGCAGGGGTGAGAGCTCAGTGCTCCCAGAGAGCACATTGCCCAGGCACAGAGCACAGCTTTCCTTTGCTCAGCAGTTTTATGGCACTCTTTGAACCAAACCAAGCCATGCAGCTGCACATCATTCCGAATCCATTTGCAATTATCGTTTCTTGCATTGCAGAATAGCAAAACCCAGTAACAAATGGCTTAATCAGACCTTTGTCTCCTGAAGGAGCCAGTGAGGTGTTTCCCCAGCTGCCCCAAAACACACCTGAGCACCAGTGGCCAGTGGTGCTGAGGACACAGCACACAGACAGCTGGCTCAGGGTTTGGCTTTGCTGTGAAAAAGACATTTTCAAGGACTAAAGAGTAATAGTTACACAAGGGAAGCTCTGTCACGGAAGCACTGTAATTGCACAGCTCATGCTATGCCACACAAGAACAGACAGAAGCATTTATTTGGGAATAAAACATCTATTTAAGACCCCTGAACATTGTCTGGACAAGCAGAGCAGCTTTTCCTGAAAACCAAATATTGTACAATGTCAAAAATGACAAGGAAGTAACTTGTGAAGTCATTTTTCAGCAAAGATATGAAAAATGTATTTGCTAATAAAACAGGATAGGAAAGCAAACCCCAAACGGGCCCAAAAGTGCAGTTCAGATTCTGGAGGAAGCAACACCTAAAGGTGCCCCAAACCATCACGGGGGATTCACAGGCAGCTCTTCCTTCCAGCAAAGGCAGACGGAAATTCTGAGAAGCTGCTTTATTTTGTAGGAAAAAGAAACAGCTTCTCATTCTGGTAATGAAGGCCTGAACTTGGATTTTATTGGTTTCCATTGGGCTCATTTGAGATTGATAAGCCCAATTAAGAACGCTAATTAGTATCTGATTCTTTTTAATTGAGTAAAAGTAGAGACTGGGAGATGTTGATGTTATTAATTTGACCTTTCTGTGTAAATTCCAGCAGCTCCCTGAGGATGGAACAGTGGCCACGGCTGGTCCAGGTGCTTTCTTGGACAAACCCCTTTTGTGCACGGGCAGTGATGGGGAATGAGCAGCCACATCCTGGTCACCCTGAATCCTGCTGGGGCCAGAGCAGCATTATCCAGGCAATTCTTGCTCCAAGCCTGACTTTCAGCACTTTTCCATGAAGTGACTTCACTCCTGTGCTGAGGGCTGGGCACTGCACTCGTCTGTCTCTAGAAATAATTGTCTGAGGCAGGAGCCAAACAGGGGTCAGACCTCGCTTCCTGTGTAGATTATCCCTATTTCAGAGCCAGCCTTTTCTCCTACTTAACATTCATTACTGGGCCAAAATTCTTCACTTGAAGATCAGACCGACCGTGAAACCCTTCCATGGCTCTTCAACAAAGCACCAATTAAAGTGTCTGAGATCTAATTGATTCTCTGAGCAGGACCTGCTCCAGCCTCACCAACACCCCTTTGGTACAACTGCAGTGAAGCAACAGCATAAGTTATGTGAGTAAAGTTAGCAAAAATTTACTCAGGTCCGAATTTTGGGTGTTCTGGGTCTTTTATAAGAGTTTGTGTGTGATGCTTTACTCCTTTTGACGTAAATTGTTCATTTAAGTTGTAGCTTTTTAGAGGGGAGGAAATGACAAGACTCAGACCATTAGCTTTTGTTCCTCTGAAATTTCAGAATAATTTCTTGGCAGGAAAGAATTTTTTTGGTGCCTTGCATTACATTTCAGTGACAGAGATGCCAGAGAAGGGTGTCCAGCCACTGCAAACAAGGGCTGATATTTGGGCATAAATCTCACACTGTTCCAGGGCCTGGCAAGGCTCCTGACCCAACATTTAAAGCATTTGGAAGGTGAGAGGTGAACAACCTCAGCAGCACAGTTTACAAAACTGTTTTGATCAAAGCATTCAACATCTCCCCTCAGAGAGGAAAAATGATGATTACTGGTGCTGGTGTGGTACCTGGGATTCGGGAATAGGAACAGGGGTCAGCTGTGACCCAGAGATTGCAGAGGTCAGTGCTGAGCTGCTCAGGGAGGAGAGGGGGAGCTGCTCCCTGTAGCACCCCCAGACACGGCTCTGTCACCCCTCACTGGGGCAGGGCACAGCAGCACCCCCAGACACGGCTCTGTCACCCCCCGGCTGTGACAGGGCACAGCAGCACCCCCAGACACGGCTCTGTCACCCCCC
>VWZT01016199.1:54396-66561 GCA_013397055.1 Pachycephala philippinensis
CCCAGTGCGGGTGTGGGACGGGCAGTGCTGACCCCAGTGCTGACCCCAGTGCGGGTGTGGGACGGGCAGTGCTGGTCCCAGTGCGGGTGTGGGACGGGCAGTGCTGACCCTCTGCTGACCCTCCTCATGCAGGGAGGGGAAGGAAAAGGCTCTCTGGAGCAGCTCAGAAGGACATCACCTCGCTCCGGTGCCCCAGCCCCGATTCGCACAGATTTTACAGCAGCGACACAACACAGCCCAGGGAATGGGATGTGCACAACCGCCCCTCGCTCTCTGCAGCTTTGTCCCCTGGATCAGAACCGGGTGGGAATTCTGCACTCGGAGCAAATGGGTGCTGCAGAGTCACATCCCGGGGTGCCAGGGAGGGACTGACGGACAGTCTTTGTGCTGAGGGGCCCCTTGTGCCACGCTCAGACCAGAGACAGGCGGCAGAAACACCCGATCTCATCATCCCTTGGCAAGGCCGGACACAAAAAGCCAAACCCAACAGATCTGGAGCGGCTCAGAGTCCCCAAAGCCATTGTGGAGCTGGGGTTTTCCTTCCTAAGAGCTGAATGTGGCATTAAAGGTGAATAGGAAACTGTTCTAGGGGATAGAACCACAACATAACTTCTGCTGCTGCTCCACAGATTGCTGACATTTCCAAGGACTCTGTATTTTGAAAATATCATTCAATAAGTGGTATTTTCCATAAGTATTTTTTGCATCTTTCCCTCTACCCAGCAAATGTTTTTCTCCAGCCCTTTTACCAGGAGAGAAATGTCTGGTACTAGAGAAAATTCAGTTTTGCAGTTTCAAATGCAAATATTAACACAAGCAGCCTGGCTTCTCTTGCTGCTTTTGGCAACACAGCATGAGTTTTTTCAACTACAGGCAGAACTGTCACAGTCTGAATAGCAAATATTAAATAACCACGGAAAAATACTCAGAATTAACTAGAGGAAATAAAAATAGGGAAAAATTATTATCCTGGTATTACAGGAGGAGGAAAATAGAGTAAATTGGAAAAACTAGAGCAACGGCGATCAGGTTCCCTAGGTTAATTCTAGAAGACACTTTCCAGATTGTTAAATTCCAAAGGGCCCAGTAGTGTAGGTTGGAACAGTTGGATTCTTTCCCATTGGTTTGGTTTGGTTGGTTCTCCCTCTCATTGAGAACATTCTGCTCTTATTCCATACAAGGTGAATGGTTTTTAGTCTTTTCAGTCCCTTTTGTTCTACTCAAATGTGCTTCTGCAGCCGAGCACGTCAATTGGTGTACAACAAGCCTTCTGCCTGTATTTTCAGTTTCTAATTACATACAAACAGGGACAAAAAATTCCCCCAAGGATGAGCTGAAAGATTGTGTTCCTGTGGAGATGCATTGTGATCATCTTTTCTCAGAATCCAGCCATTTCCAGTGCCTCGCGGGGTAAGAACGGGGTTAAAGGAGGGAGCACGGCGGTGCTGGAGCTCCTCTGCCCCCACAGAGCCAGGTGCTGCCCCCAGAGCCAGGAACCAGCCCCGGGGCAGCGCAGGGCTGCAGGGGTCAGCCGGGTGTGCCCACTGCAGGGATCAGCTGGGTGTGCCCACTGCAGGGGTCAGCTCAGTGTGCCCAGGGCTCAGGGGTGCAGGGGTCAGTCTGGGCTGGGTGTGCCCACTGCAGGGGGTCAGTCTGGGCTGGGTGTGCCCAGGACTCAGGGGTGCAGGGGTCAGCCCGGGCTGGGTGTGCCCACTGCAGGGGGTCAGCCCGGGCTGGGTGTGCCCAGGACTCAGGGGTGCAGGGGTCAGTCTGGGCTGGGTGTGCCCAGGACTGACCTCGCCCTGCGGGTTTGACCCCAGGAAGGTGCCCAGGGGCTGGTGCTGCACACAGGCTGGGGTCCTGCAGCCCCCTGCCCAGCCAGCCCCCAGCTCTGAAGGGAGCCCGAGTCTCTCCCTAGAAAGGGAACAGCTCCAGGGGCACGGGGACAGCGTTTTAAAGGAACCATTCCAAAGCTGTTTTGCCCCATTTGCTGTTGCCAGACTCTGCTCCCGGCTCTGGGTGGATCTTGTGCTCCTGAAGAGCCCCACCAGGATGTGCCAGACCCTGCATTATTTTCTTATTTTCATCTCTGACTCTGCTTCTGGGGCTTTAAACATCGGGTAGAGGGGAGGACACCCGAACCCCGAGACGCAGCAGTGCCTCCCCAGGGCCTCCCTGGCACAGGGCAGCAGGGCACGGACCTGCAGGCACTGAAGATGGTCATCCCTCTGCACTCAGGGTGCCCAGGGGATGGCTGGGGGTGCCTGGCAAGGGCTCTGGCTGGGGGGATTCACCTGCACCTGGAGCCTCAGCAGCTCCTCGTCCCCAGAGCTGAGCCTGCACTTGGGCTCTTCAGAGCATCCCTCTTAATATTTTCGAGTTAGGCAAGTGCTGGCCCCTGCTCATGTGTGTTAATCAAAATGTCCTACTTGGTGTGGTCTTTGGTGAAATTTTATGAGGGCCAAGTTATTTTCAGAAGGCAAAAGATAATACTTTTAAACAATAATTCAAATTTTGTTCTGGAGTGATACATTTCATGTGCATGTCACTCTTACATAACCATGGAAAAGCTTCTCCAAGCTGAGATCTGCTGGTGGCTCGTGAACCTCAGTTCCTGTGCTCGCAGCTGCAGTTTCAAACACTCAGACTTAAATTAAGTGTTGATGAGAGCAGCATTTAGTTTCATGTTGACTTTTGCAGCCATAATAATTTTAACCACAGATTCACCCTCAACTCTGCTCTCAGGGCTCGGCCAGGAGAGGCCCGAGAGGAGCTCTCCCCTCTCCCCAGCAGCACAACCCCCAGCAGAGCCTGGCTGAGGCTGGAGCACTGCTGGAAGTTCACCCACCTGTCCATCACACGCTTGTAATGGAGCTTAAAAGCTTGTCCCCCACTTAAAATAAACATTGTGCTTTGCTTTTGAAAGAATTCACGTTGGTCCAGAAAAGTGAAAAAACCTGGGAACAAACATTCGTAAAACCATCTAGAAACTCAGGTTTTCTTTTTCCCTGTGTACCTATTTATGATGAAATAAAGACCCTGGAATCTGAAGATGCAATTTGGAGAGTTGGGTTCATGGTCATAGAGGAAGAAACATGCCTTTCTATTGATTGCCACCGTTACTCATCATCCTTTTACTGTTATCAACAAGACAGTAATAGAATGAACAGACAGCTCAACAATAAGGCAAAGTTCTGCAGCTGCTTAAAGCCAATAAAATAACTTTTATTGACGAGGTTATCAAAATGTCAGATGTGCCAGCTCAGCTGGCATTCTTCTCTGCCTTTTTATTAAAATCTCATAACAAAGTAGAACAGGCAAGCAGAGAGTTCAGCATCCGGAGCCTTTCCTGACCTAATGGGTTAGGATCTCTTTTTAAGGATTGGTTTTCTATTTGAATCTGTACAGAAATAAAATGCACAGATGGAAGGGCACAGTGATTTGGTTTGGGGGTTTATTTGGGTTTCTTTGCTGCGCAAGAATCACGTGTCTGCTGCAGATGCACATCCCCACTGTCTGTCCCCCATGGTCCCAAAGGAGCAGCAGGACTGGGGAAGAATTCTGTGGTTTTGGGCCGTTTGGAATTGGAGTTGTGCTGTGCACAGACACTCCTGGGATGAAGAGAGGAGAGGGAAGGACGGATCACGCTGTGCTCCTGCCCCTCTGCCCAGCAAGTTCTAAAGGAGCTGGGCTGGCTCCTCTCGAGGAGCCTGCCTCAATCTCCCAAAGCAGCCTGCCTCTCCTGCTCTCGGTCACCACCCTTACACAAATCAGTGAAACCCCACCAAAGCCCACCCCAGCTCCAGCCCCACAGCACACCCGAGCTGAAACGAAGCTGCCAATGCCCAGAACCCTTCAGGCACGCCTCTGCTGCTCTGGTGCAAACCCCAAAATGTGCAGCCCCAGCCCGGCTCTGGCATTGCCGTGGCAACATTTTTTGTGCTTTGATTAAGGAGCAAGTGATGCAATATTTCAGGAGACGGGGGGAAAAAGGGTTTGATACTGAGAAAAACATTCTGGCTGTTCTGTATTGTCCTTGAGGACTTCGGCGTGTGCCGTCACCGAGTGCTTAGCAACAGATTGGTAGTGGCTGCAAATCAATCTTTTCAGAGCAGAAAGCACAGTTTACAATGCAGCGTGTTCCAATTCAAGAGATGCTATTGGGGAGCTATATAAGCATCAATTATGGTTTTTTAGATGGAGTTAATTATAGCAGGGAGAACTCTGATCAGAAATCAGCTTTCCATACTCCCCCTTCTGCCTTTTAAAAATCACAGGAGAATTACTATAGATTAGCAAATTAGAAATCGCAAAAATGTAATTATCCAAAATTAAGATGGGTTGTCAGGCTCTGTTTCTGAATGGATTTGTGCCAGAAAAGTGAAGAAAAATAAACTTGCCATGCTTTAAAAAGTTTTAAATTGAATTGTAATTATTCTGCGGTTTGGTTTTTGATTTTTTTTAATGTACTATTTAATTTTTTTTTAATTAAAACTATTTTTAAACAGGGCTCTATTCCCAAAAATATACGCAGACATCAAAATAGAAAGAAAAGTGGACAGCACAAGCAATATGGAATGGAGAGCAGTTAGGGAGGATGAACCCATCAGAATCAGACATGCCCATGAGGAGCCAGCCCCGGGCAGGGCAGGGCAGGGCAGGGCAGGGGCTCTGCCCGCTGGTTTGCCCAGGGATGAGGCACAGGCTCCACCACACAGTTCTGAGCAGTGCCTTGATCTGTACCAATATTTATCTAAAAATGGGATTCCCAGAGCCCTGGAAGAGCAGCAGGGCAGTGAGAGAGTCCCTGTGCAAAGCACCCGCGGGGCTCCGCGCTCCCTGGGCAGTGCCAGGGTCGGCATTTTGGGTTTTCCACCCCGGCTCGTTTGGTGCAACTCCCTTTGTACAGCTGAGGAGCTGCTGCAGGAGCAGAAAGGCTCCTTCTTCCTCCCTCGGGAAACCTGGGCACTGCAGGAACCCAGAGCTCGGGCACAGCTCTGCCCTCGCTGCCCGCAGCGGGCTGGGGTCACTCCAGTGGCAAGAGAAAGGCTGGAGAGCCTTGGGGCTGTCCCCGGGGTCCCACAGGGTGGCCTGAGGTGGGGTCCCCCAGGATGGCCTGAGGTGGGGTCCCACAGCATGGCCTGAGGTGGGGTCCCTGCTGACCAACAGCTCCCACAGCCCCATGGACAGCACAGGGCACCCACAGCCCCATGGACAGCACACAGCACCCACAGCCCCATGGACAGCACAGGGTACCCACAGCCCCATGGACAGCACGGGGCACCCACAGCCCCATGGACAGCACGGGGCACCCACAGCCCCATGGACAGCACGGGGCACCCACAGCCCCATGGACAGCACGGGGCACCCACAGCCCCATGGACAGCACGGGGCACCCACAGCCCCATGGACAGCACGGGGCACCCACAGCCCCATGGACAGCACGGGGCACCCACAGCCCCATGGACAGCACGGGGCACCCACAGCCCCATGGACAGCACGGGGCACCCACAGCCCCATGGACAGCACGGGGCACCCACAGCCCCATGGACAGCACGGGGCACCCACAGCCCCATGGACAGCACGGGGCACCCACAGCCCCATGGACAGCACGGGGCACCCACAGCCCCATGGACAGCACGGGGCACCCACAGCCCCATGGACAGCACGGGGCACCCACAGCCCCATGGACAGCACGGGGCACCCACAGCCCCATGGACAGCACGGGGCACCCACAGCCCCATGGACAGCACGGGGCACCCACAGCCCCATGGACAGCACGGGGCACCCACAGCCCCATGGACAGCACGGGGCACCCACAGCCCCATGGACAGCACGGGGCACCCACAGCCCCATGGACAGCACGGGGCACCCACAGCCCCATGGACAGCACGGGGCACCCACAGCCCCATGGACAGCACGGGGCACCCACAGCCCCATGGACAGCACGGGGCACCCACAGCCCCATGGACAGCACGGGGCACCCACAGCCCTGTGGACAATAAGGCACCCAGTGGGATTTCTCACCCCTCTTGCTTTTGATGGAGTGCAAATAATGGAGTGGTGTTTGACACTTTGAAGTCTCAGCCAGTACCTAAAGAACCCTAGAACGTGTGAGCTTACAAATACTCCCCTGTGTCTTTAATTCCCAAAGACTTTCTTGGTCGGTTCACATTCCGGCTGATTAATAGTTTGACAAAAAGAACAAAACAAGTAGAAATTACAGTGCATTAACATAAAGGAATCTCACTTGTGCACATGTATTCAAAGAGAATTTAATTTCTCTTTTGGAGTTTCTCCTGGTTTAAAAGCTTGAAATGGAGATTAAAAGCTTCCCTTTCCCGGCTGCATCTTATCAAACACGATTTCATATCTCTGCAGCTTTCTGGAATCCCTCAACTATATCCCTTAAATTGTGTGCTAATTGAATTTAAAATTAGTCCCCAGTGGGGACTAAGTAGAAGCCAAGTAATTTAATGGTCAGACAATTAACAGCCCTGCATTAACCAGAGCTCTGAACAACAACTGCGTTCGGTTCCGCAGGCAGGCTCACACTGGGCAGGCTCACACTGGGCAGGCTCTGCCTTCCGTCGGAGGAGGGACACTCACAGCTCAGAGCTGCTCCTGAGAAATGCCACTTTTACTGCCACTGGATGATTTAATGGTGTTTTTTTTCCCCAACAAAAGCAGCTTTGTGGGCCCCCTCAGGTCGATTTTATCTTAGCAACTTCTTGCTGTGTTTTCATGTCTGATAACCACATCTGGGCCATTTTGAAGGGGTTTCATTGCAGGCTGGGCAAAACGTGCTTTTGTAGCAGGCAAATGTCTGGTCATATCCTGGTATTAATTCCAGTCAGCTTTGGGAATGGAGTTTCCATCCACACTGAGCGTTCTGGAGCCACGGAAATGTCAGCATTTTTAAAACCAGGAGACATCCCACATGGATACAAATATACCAGCATCACTGCCCCTCATGTGGGTACACAAAACCACCTCTAACACTTCAAATAAACCCTCCTGGAGAGGCTGTTGCTAAGAGCTGCTCCTACAACAGAGGCCCCCTCACATCTCCCAGGGACCACGACTTTCCACACCCTCCATTCACTCCAGTTACCACCAGTGAAACCCAGCACAGCTCCAACCACAGCCGAGATCTCACGGCGGACAGGACCATTCCCTTAACCCCTTCCCTAAAGGTTTCCCCATTTGAGGCACGACTTAGAATCCCAAAATGGTTTGGGTTGGAAGGGGCCTTAGAGATCGTCTCACTCCACTCCCTTACACCTGTATTTAGATGCATTACAGCAAAATATCATTTCCTACCGTGGCTACAGCTCTTTATTTGCATTTGGGTTCAGTATTGCAGCCCCTGGTCGGGGACCCAGAGCACCCGAGGGGGGTCCAGCCCTGCAGAGCCCCCCAGACCACGCTGTGCCAGAGCCCTGCAGGCTGCAGCTTTCCAACTCTCCCAGGAATTTCACTTTTTCTTTCATTGCTGCTTTCATTTGTTTGGAAGTCACGAAGACACGACACGTGCTCAACAGCCTGAAGGGTGGAAGTCTTGCAGCTTAAAGAGTTATTGGAAGTGATTTACAGCCTCCTCCCTGCCTGCTCCACAGGAACATCAAATTCCCTTCCCCTCTTCCCAAAGTGTCAGAAACACCTTCAGAAAGTTCCTTTCCAACACAGGGATCCAGCAATAAAATGGGCAAACCTTCAACACAGTCATCTCTGACAGCATGGGCTGCACCCCATTACAACCCTCCAGCTCTGAACCACAGACAAAAGCCAAAATTACTCAGAATCCTGTAATGAAATACATTTTTAAGTCCCATTCACCGCGTTACGGCTTCAGCAGGGTGAAGGTGCCTTTCCCACAGCTGACCCATTTCCCCCACTGACACCCCTGTTCCCGAGGCTTGGCCCTTGCTGTGGGTGTGTTCCCTCCCTGGGAGGGCAGACACAGTCCCAGGGAGCAGGGAAAGCTTTCCAGTGTGGGAATGGCTGTGGGAATAGAGGTGGGAGACACCCAGTGACATTATCAAGGAGAGCAGCAAAACCACAACCCCTTTGAGCTGCACAGGAACTTGTCAGGGCAAGATCTCAACTGCCTCAAGGCCAGAGCGAGAACGTGACTTGCATTATTTTACCCAGGTAAAATAAAACTCTATTCTTTTCCTGATATTCATTATGCTTTGAGAGACACCATAATTACTGATGGCAAAATTATAAATAACGACTCATTAGGAGGGGGAACAAAACAAAACAGAGCTGTCACCTCAGTTATTTCACCCTCAGAGCCCACACGAGGTTTGTGGTGACTCCGCAGCAGGATCAGCCTCTGTGCAGCTGCTTTTGGCTTCCAAAGAGGCAGGTTTGGGTGAACATGACACTGCTGAGTGCCCCAGGGCTTGGGGACACCCACAGGGGCACAGAGCTGCCGTGGGGAGGGCTGGGGACATGTGGGGAGCTGGGCTGGGGTTTGCACAGCCTTGTTGCAATCTAAAATCCCATTCCTTAGCCCCCACCAGCAAAGCCCTGCTCTGTCTGGGTGCCCGAGCAGCCGTGGCACAGAGCAGGGCTCTGGTGGCACAGGAGGATGAGGTGCCCAGGAGGAAGAGCTCTGCAAGGCCAATGCCCCACGCAGCCCTCGGCCACCTCCCCATCCCACACTGCTGATGGAACAGGACACGTTCAGCTGCTGAGGCAGATCTGGCAGTTAACTGCAATCATTCTTTAATTAGCTTAACACCTTCCATCCGTAATTAAGCAGTGTGGTAGGGAATGGACTTTAAGCTCCTAATTGTGCATGTTCACAGGAGGGGAGATAATTGAAGCACAAATGAAACAGGCTTTCGTTTAAAAAAAAAGTAAACAACTATTTTTTGTTAGCCTGAAGCCCTGTCAAAGTCAGAACATGTATTTTCTAAATGCATTTCTTCCCTAAAAACCCTTCAGTGCCAGCTTGTGAAGACCTCTTCTTTGACCAGGCACAAGGAGCCATTCCTACACCCTGGAAAGGCAGTTCTCCTTTCTCTGAAAGGAATTAGCACATCCCTTGGATGCTTCCAGAGAGTTGATTACTTCCCTTGCAGACCCCATGCAGTGGCAGGAGGAGGAGGAAGAGGAGAGGGAGGAAGAAGCAGCTTGGTCCTGCTGCCCTGGACGCCCTGCCACCTTTCCTACATCTCTGCACACCACGGTGCCAGCCCTCGAGAGAGGGGACCCAGCCCTTCCCCCTGAGCAGGAACAGCCCCCAGCCCAGACTCGTCTGCTCAAGGGAGTGTCCCCTGTTCTGCCCCCTTGCCCTGGGAACATTTATTCTCCCTGTATTTATTCTCCCTGTGTTTATTCCCCCTGTATTTATTCCCCCGTATTTATTCTCCTCTCTCTCTGGCATTTACAGCCTGCCCCCTGCAATACCCGTCACAGTTACGATGAAGTTCTTCCATCCCAGTTCCCCACAAGGCACGAGGGCATTTCTCAGCTGCCCTGTAGGTCAGAGTGACCTCTCCCAGCCCTTCCCAACACGGAATTCCATGGTTTGCGTGGTTCAGTGACCCTCTTTCCCTGGTGGCAGCAGCCACTCCAAGAGCTGGGAACAGGGCTGGCACGGAGGCCCCTCAGGGAGCGGCTCTGCACCTGGAGTGCCAGGGCTGGAATTGGCCTTTTCCAAAAAAACCTGCTGGGATTTTGGGAAATGATAAGAAATGGATTATTATTCAATAAACACCCCATGGGTCAGATCTGTGTTTAGGCAGAGCCATTGCTGTTCCCCATTCCCCATCTCCCTGACTCCTTGCTCCTGGCTCCTCATGGCAGCAGCTTCGTTCCTCATGATTTTTATCCTACTGGCAGCAAGTGCCATTTATAACTCAGACAGGCTGTTTCCATTTTTACTTACACCAAACTCCATTGGTTTCTGCAGAGAAATCCCTGAACTACTTAGGCAAGAGGAAAATGGAGCATCTCCAACTCCAGAGATGTCAATTTACACAACCAGAGGGTCTGACCCCCACTTTCCTTCTCCTCTTTCATCCCCTGGGCTCAGGGCTGAGTTAAACTCCTGGGTTTTGCTGAAATGTTTATTCATTTTCCCCAGTGCTGCATCTCTTGAATGGTGCAAAATGCACATCTGAGGAATAAGAAAAGGCAAATGGAATGAGCCGAGTGCGAATGTAGGAGGTGATAAATGGGCACAGCATCAATTTTGCAGAAGGAGGAATGATCTCATGCGATGCTCAGTGCAGACCCACGTGGTGCAGCTTCATTTAAACCACGCAAACCCCTCCCTCCATCCCCCTGCAGGGTCCCTCAGCCTCGGGGTGCAGAGGAGCACCCCCCACCCGTGGGACTGGCACAATTTTGGGTTTGGGTGGGGAGGGTGCCACCAGCGGGTCTGGCCTGGGTCTGTCACCTTCCCCAGCAGCCCCCAGCCAAGCTCTGGGAGCAGCAGCCCGTGGTGAGCACGAGGTACATCTGCATCTCATTCTCACTGAATCCTGCATGGGCACCATCCAGCTCCAAAAACTGCCTTTGAAGCTGGAGCCTCATGATTTTATGAGAGAAGTTGGAAAAAATTGTTTCACTCCTTTGAAAATTAATGAAGATTTTGCATTTCATGCTGACGCTGGGTTTGATCAGTGTGCTCCCAGCCTCTGATAAACAGCTGCTGGTGTCCATTCACTGGAAATCGGGAATATTTCGGAGCTGCCCCCGAGTGGGTGGCCCTGCAGGGGGGTCCTCTCAACCACAGGGAAAGAAGGAATTGGGGGGAAAGAACTTGAGGGCTTTCCAAGACCTTCATAATTGTTTAATGCTCAAACAAGCTGAGTGAAATGAGCTGGGAAATCGAGGAGGAACCCAAGCTGAGTGTGCAGGAAGCTGAGCAGGAGCTGGGCTTTCTCCCCAGATCTGCTCTCTCAGGAAGAGCAGCAGTGGAAGTGCAGCTCCCCGTGGTTCTCACGGGTAAATGGCAGCAGCTTTCATTATCAGAATGACTACATGCCTTGGATGGAGATAAGGTGCTAGTGCATGAAAAATAACAGAAAATATTTTATTTAAGAGACTTTTTCAGGTGAACTCATTTCCCTTTGCATGGCATTAATTTTTTAATCTCTCTGCTGCTGCTTTTCTTCCACTTCTCTTTACAGCACAGTTATTTAAAGCTTCAGTTTATGGTTACAATCCCTATGCAAAATTTTAAATAAATATTAATGCATCATTAAATACCAATTAATAAATTCTTTCCACGTATCATTGCTATTAACTTCCATTTGAAGTTAGCTCTTCCCCTCTCTGCATGTAGCAGGATTTTGCATTGCAACAGCCCTGACTCACACACGGAACCATCTGTTTGTGCTGCTCCATTCGCAGTTGGACTGGGCAGAAAAATTCTGCAGCTTCAAAGAAATCGAGAGCCTGAGCACTGGAAGGCTCTGGGAGCCTGTACTCGCTCAATATTTCAGTCCAGAACATTCCTCGAAGAAACACCCTGTACCTGTATCCTTGAGCAGACAGGAAAAGTTTTCCTTTCAACTGCATCGTAGTGAAACGTTCTGAAATTTCCATGCCTTGGCATGCCAATCGATCCAGGGAAAATACAGCTTTTGCAGCCAAAGTAGGAACTTTCCCCTTACTCCAGGAGAAACTCGCTCCCTGTGGAGAGCTGGGACAGCTCCAGCTCTGGGGAGAGCTCATCCAGCCCTCGGAGGGTCCCAGGGCCAGAGGGACCTGGACACTCCCCGTGGCCATGGCCACGCACAGGATTACTGACAGAAAACCTCTCTGGCTACTGATCAGCCACAAAATCTGCTTCAGGAACTCTATTCTTAGCACCTCTGCTGCCAAGCTTTGTGCTCAAGTATCTGCTCTGTTTGCTGCCTCCCAGCTGACGATCCATCAAGGGCAGCAGAGAAAATCCTGCAGGAGCTACAACAAGCCTCATGCCAACAATAATTGCTGTCTCTGTTAACACAGGCAAATAACGCTGCCATTCATGCTGGGAAATGCAGGCTTTCGGCTGCACTTTGAGAGAGGTGCCTCGCAGAAGCTTTTTCTGCTACACTGGTTTTTAGTTGAGCTACTGGTGCAAGGAGATGCGTTTGTAGGAGTCACATTATTGGTACTCCAGGGATACAGCACAGCCCCGTGAAAATCCTCTCC
>VWZT01016200.1:0-57994 GCA_013397055.1 Pachycephala philippinensis
GGGTTGGTTTTTTTTTTCCCCAGCCAGGTGTTGTTCATCTCTTGCTCAAATTTGGGTGACCAACTTCGCTGGAGATAAGCAGGACTGTGACATGTCTTTTTTTATTAAAATACCAATACAGTCTCCATAGAACCAGAGCCCTTAAGTGCTCCTCTGACCACTGACAGAGGAGTGAAGTCACTCCTTGAAAAGTCTGTGCTGAACTTGTTTTTTAAAAACTCTGAAATGTCAGATCTGTTGCTCTTCATAAATGTTTATTATCAATAGGCAGCTGGAAATGTTACATCTGAAAAGGTAGAAACACCTTGATTTTTTCAATAGGCTTACATTTTTGGGAAAAAAAATTAAATGCTTTTTATTTTTTTATTTTTCAGTTTACAGTTAAGCTAAAAATACACATAAAATAAATAATTTTATTTGTTATGTACATTGTTTCATTTTGTACAGGTTATACGAGGGTCTGACATGGAGTCTGCACTACGGACGGGAGAGATGCAAGTAGAAAAGTACATAAAACTAAGCATCTGTTTTTGCTTTTTGCTCTTGCCCTTTTCTCCCCCTTTTCTCCAGGGGTGGCTATTACCACTCAAAACTGGCAGATTCTGAGGTCCCCGTTCTGTCTTTGCATACACAAAATTCTTACATCTAAAAGCTCTTTTGCCTGGAAAAGGCCCTTTGAGTTTTGGAGCAAAACTAAAATAAAGAATGAGGGGATGGGGGTGGGAAAGCCTCACCTTTTTTATTCCGTGAAATGAAAGGGCATTTTAAAATATGCTGGGGTGTGAAGGCTGTTTCTGTGGTTGCTTTTTTTTATTAATGAAGATTTAATTTGACAATAAAACTTGATTGCTAAAAAATCTGTTTTCAGAGTCAGCCTGGGTCTCCAGGGCTCCCATATAGAAAATAGAATACTTAAACATCTGCTACTGTCTTTTGCTTCTCAAAACCCTTAGCCCTGTAGCCCCCAGACCTGCCTTATAAACACCCTCAGTAGTTTTTAAAGAACTGTACAATACCCAGAAAAATAGACCCAAAAGTGCCCCCCTTGCTGAAAAACAACTATTTATAGTCAAAAGGCCTCTCACTCTGTTGGCTAAAGGTATCACAGTGTTCTGTCAGCTCCTGCACAGGGCACCTCTGAGCCCTGAGCACAGCATCTCTGCTGCCTCAGGAGGTGCTGCTGATGGGGAAATTCTTTCAATGGGAGGGGAAAAGAAACAAAAATCCCCAAAAAATCCCCAAAATAAGCCATGCTGAGTGGGATGGGGGAGCAGGGGGGGACAGGCTGCACTGGGGTCTGTGGTGGGTGGGTGCTGATGGAGAAGGGTCTCTCAGGAGCCCCCCCTTGGCAGAGGGATCTCCAGGGGTCTCTTCCCACCCAAACCATGATTGTGCATGGAAGAAATAAACTCAATCTAAAGCTGTGGGTGGTTTGAGCTCTATTGCTGTTATGGTTGGGGGTTTCGTTTTGCTTTGCACACCTTAAAAAAAACCAGAGCAGGTCAAAGTGTTTCCCTGAAGCACAAAATGCTATCAAAGGTTTGGAAGATAAGGATCAAACGCTTTTGCTTTTTTAAGTATACTTCTTTAGATGAAACGTGTTTTCTTTTTAAAACAATGGTTCTTGGTCAGGAATTGCCTCCAGAGCAGTACTGGGTCTGGGTGGAGGCAGTTATATGAATAATATAGAAATTACTCTTTTGTAAAAAGGGCCTGAAATGGGGATGGAAGTGTGGAAATGAAATTTAATCAAATTATAATTGCCCAGAGTATTCTCTATCTCCTCAAAAAAAAAAATCCAGTAAGGGAGTGACTTTACAGCTCTTTCAAGTCACACATTCACTGAAAACTGCAGATTCTGTTGGGGGACAGTTTATTTTAGGTGCTTCTCCAGTGAGTGCATTTATTACCCACCACAGTCTCACTAATTCCAATTAATTTCACCATGCCATTAATTAGAGTGCCTGATGCTTCCAGCCCACCTGGGAAGGCGTGAGCAGCCCTGGCCCCTCCCTCAGCTGGGGCTGCTGTGCCTGAAGTCCCTCTTGAGAGGAACAGGTCCCTGCAGTGCATCCACCCCAAAAACAACCCCAGGAGTTCTCAGCTAAGTGACAACTTTCATTAACTCTAAGCAGCCCTGGTGGTTTGGAGGTTTTTGCTTATTTTTTGCCGTTCTTTGTGTGGAATTGCAGCAGAGGTGGGAGGGGGTTCCTGTTCCTTTGGGAATCAGCCTCTGAGGCTGCACAGAGCTTTCTCTGTCTGTGGGACAGGACTGGGCACTGCAGGATGAGTTAACTGCTTAAAGGGGAGCTCAGCCAGGAGTTATACTAACACTGAACCTCCTCCTGGGTAACTGAAATGTGCTTTTCTTTGGGATTTTGGCCTTTTGAGAAGGAAAGTAGTGACATCCAAGCGAAGCTGGGAAGGGAAGTGAGACAAACACATCGTGGTGCGTAAGTAGTGGTGCTTGTGTGGTTTCCAGCTGCTAGAAAACCCAGAGGTAATTCAGATCCTTGCTTCCACTGTTGCTGACTGTCCAGAGATCCCTGCTGGCACTGTCAGTAACATCCAGGTGCCCAGAGCAGGGACCTGCAGAGCTCAGAGTGCCCTCACCCTGCCAGCCCCATCTTAGAGCTCCTCTTGCTCAAACCAAAGACCTCCATCCAGAGTGAACACTAAAGAACATTGTACAGAGAAATCTGGGTGAGGAGCCCCTCTCAGGGATGCAAGGGACAGTTTCCAGCTGTCCAGGCTCCTCCAGCAGCCCCAGTGTTGGCCACACTCTGCTCTAGGGTGGGTGTTCGGGAGCTGCCTTCGCCTCTCCTGGGGCAGAACAGGCAGCAGGCTGCTCCATCCCAGCCTCCCTCTGCCCTCCTGTGACACCTAGGTGAGTTGTCCTTGCCAGTGATGGGGTGAAAAGTGATTATTACAGAGGTGATGATGTGAAACTTTCCTATAGCCCTACCCCAGTGTGCACCAGTGCTGAGCTGCCTGTGGAGCCCCCCCACCCCCACTTAAAATTCTGTTGTACCAACCAATTTGAACCTCTTTAAAAGGTAAGGGTTTATATTCATCCATTAATATATTTATTTAAATATTCTTAATATATACAGTGGCTGTTCCTGCTAAAAATCATGTTACATGGACTGTCAGGAGAGGGATGGAACACAAATACAGGAAGGTGACGTTAAGGGTGAGGCATAAATCACAAAAGCAAAGGTGTCAGAATTTAGGCTTCCAGGGTATGCTGCTCCTGCTCTCTGTCTACTGCAGAAGTCCCCTAAATTCCCTTCATGGGGAAACCGTGCGAGTTTCCTACATGGAAAATTATCATAACAGACCTACAGTTAAATCCTAACCTGAATTAGTAGTAAGAAAATAAAAGTACATACTACTGCTACCAATATTAACAACTGACTGTATATAGCGCCTTTAAATTCGAAAGTGCTTATAAATAATGAACTAACCCCCCCTGCGAGGTAGGTAAGTATTATTATCCCTATTTTACAGATGGGGAAACTGAGGCATTCGAGAGGCTGAGTGACTTGCCCAAGGTCACGGGGAGGCAGAGGCAGAGCAGGGGGTGGAGCTGAGCTCCCTCCAGGCTCTGGCACTGCCCGTGCTTCCTCTGAGGGGACACAGGTACAAACACGGGAGTATTTACATATTTACCAGCCAGTGAGCCGTGTACAAATGCAGTTTTCCAAATAACCTGCACGGATAGTTCAGCTAATTTCTTGTTTCTGAAGCAATTTAGGTAATCTCTGACCTGAGTACAAACACCTCCCAGCTCTGTGAAGTTCTTAACCCTGGGTGTTTTTTGTTAACTTTTTAATTGGTGATGATGCCCCATCCCTGGAAGAGTCCAAGGACAGGGCTTGGAGCAACCTGGCCTAGTGGAAGGGTTGGAACAAGAATTTTAAGGTCCCTTCCAACCCAAACCATTCCATAACTCCATGACCATTTGCAGGTGTGCTGCTTTAAAAAGCCAGGTGAAAGATGACACTGGGATGGGAGGTGAGGAAAAAAATGCAACTTCAAGAGCAAGAAACCTAAGAAAGGGTAAGTGGTTGAGATCTCAGTTATTCCTAATTCCAAACTCCTTGCAGATGTAGAAGGATCCTTCTCGAAGCCCACAGAATAAAGGCCAGGTGTGAACCAGCTGAGCCAAGGAAAAGTTTAACTCCTCACAGGAGAAACTCAGTGTCCCATCAGCTCCTACCCTGCTCCTTGCAGAGACAGCACAGGGGTCAGTCACTCATTTCTCTGAGGGAAAGAATAACTTTCACTGAAACATGCTTTCTTTCTGAGCAATTGAAAGCAGAAAAATACTGGTGAAGTCCTAAATACTGTGACTGCAAGTGAATTAAGCAAAACCTGGGTTGGGTTTTTTTTTTATCAAATATATTTTTCAGAAGCTACTTCAATTTCGCTTCCCTGAAGCTCCTGTTTTAGCATAATAATAATTCACCAGCTGCTCCAAAGTCTATTGCTATCAACAGGGATGCATAGATGCAATCAAAGAGAATTTTGCCTTTTGGGGGACCAATTTGAGTTCTGCAAACTCCTGGACACATGTATTAATCACAGGCAAATCAAATATTTGTGTTGAATTCCAAAGTCAGCTCAGACTCGCTCGTAGCTGGGAGCAAGGAGGGATCTCAGTCATGACACAAAGCCCAGGGGAGCCCCAGCCAAGGAGCCACGTGAAGCATCTCCCCCTTTAGCCCAGCACTGGGGCTTTGCAGATCTGTTCTCCCTCGTGGCAGCTCCTGCCCTTTGGGGGCACAGCAGGGGAACGTGCCTCACACAGTCTGCAGGGAAGGGAATTTTACATTTTTGGGGGCAGCACTGCAGAGTTAATTCCATTTTTTTGTGTTGTTTGTACCTGGTAATGCATTTGATGCCACCACAAGAGCGTCACCAGTGGCTGTGTGCTTTTCTCATGGAACACTTAAAAACCTTTCCTCTGTCCAAGGATACAAACCCCGTTCCTGGCCCACTTTCAAGCCCAGCTGATGTAATCTGCATAACCGTGCTTGAATTGTTTTCATTCTTACTCCTTACCCAGGAAATACCGCAAAGATTTGCTGGCCCCACGTCAAGTAGAGTTCACAGACTGCAGCGTGGGTTAGGTGAGGCATCAAAGGATTGGATTCACCCCCCTGCAGCAGCCCCTGCTAATGTTTATCTTTGCAGAAACGTGCTCCGTTTGGTTTCTTGACCTGTGGGGCTTTTATTGTGAGCATTGCCTTGGTGGGTTCTGACCATGGCTCTCCCCTATCGATGGATTTGTTCCAGGGCTGCTGCATTTCCTCATGGAATGATCAGCAAGCTGCTCCCCACCCTCGGGTTTTGCAAGTCTCCTTGTGTACCACCAATGTCAGTTTGCTCAGCCTTCCATGAACAAAGAGGAAATGCAGTTTTCAAAGACAACTCTAACCCTGCAATTAGCGTGAAAGCCTGAAATCTGTTGATACAAAAATGCCTTTCACTCTGCCTTAACTAACACATCCAGAGGCTTAAATATTTGGGGTTTTGCACTGCCTGCTGGTAACAAGACTGGTGTCATTATAAGCAAGGAATACAGAAACATTTTTGAATCTCTGCTGATTTATCTTGACACCAGGGCTGGCCTGGAGCCTCAGTCCCCACCTTGAGGTCTGCACTGAGCTCCTCCATGATTTCGGGGTGTTGGCAGCTCAGCTCTGCCCCAGGAGCTGCTGCATCACTCACACTTCTCTCTGTGCTCCATTGGGCTTTCTGGGTGAAGCTGCACCGAAGGAAAAACCCCACAAGGAGAGTTTTCCTCCACAAGAGGAGGAGCCAGGTTTAAAGCTCAGGCAGTGTCCAGCTGCAGGTGCCCCAGCATCTCTCACCCCTCTGCTCCTGCCCCTCCCTGCTGCCAGCAGAGCTCTTCGTGCCCCTCGCTGGTGAAATCTGACCCGCTCCAGGGGCAGGTGGGGATTTTCCAGCGTTATATTTGTCCAGAGGCAATTCACAGCCCCGTTCCCAGGTGAGGTGATTGCTGGCAGCCAGCCTGGGGAAATGCTGCAGCTCAAATCACCCCTCCTGGGAGCAGAGCCCTGCACCAGGGCAGGAATGAAGCCATTCCCGAGCTCCTGGGCAGGACTTGCTTCCTCCAAGGAAGCAGCTGGCCAAGAACAGCTCTGAGGTGGTGCTGAGTGCCAATCACCTGTGCAGAAGAAAGTTCAAGTCTCCCATTGTTAGAAGATTAAAATAAAAACAAACACCCCTAAAAATCCCTGTTAAGAATTCAACCATCTTGCCCTTGATGGCGATTTTCCCCCCTCTCTGATGCTCCTTGGGACAACAGCAATGACAGTGCTAAGCCCTGTCCAGACACTCCCACAGTGGGGAAATAAAAGATAATAATAAAAGATAATAAAAATAATAAAAGATACCAGCTCCTTTTTGTTGCTCCTCAGAGAAGGACCTGCAGAGCTGTTCCATGCTGCTGCTGCGGCTGAAGCTGCTCTTTTAAAGCTGCTCTTTTCAGAGCTGCAGCTCAGGGGCCCGGGGAAGATGCTCTCCCTCAGGAGATGGTTTTCCCCCTGAAGCCTGACACCCATCAGAGAGGCAACAAAAAGCGAATGCAGCACTGGAAGTAAGATTAGCAATTGCAAAATAAGGGCAAGGCTTAGAGCTGGGGTTTGGTTCAGCCTGTTAGAAACTACTCTGAGGTTTGTATTTCAAGCAGCCAGGGTTGTTTTGGGTTGTTTTTCTTTTCGGTTCATCTACACAGAAGTTGGAGGCAAGGCCAGGTGCTGGCTCCCACTGTCAGCCTAATTGGAAGGTCCTTCTCCCCAAAAAGGGAATTAGGTAAACAAGCAAATATGTTAGCAACAAAAACATGTTCCAGGTGGATGATCAAAGGGGTCTCATATTCAGTAACAATTTACAATATTAATATAGTGGCCTGAAAAAACAAGCACAACCAAAAGAATCAGAAGTCATATTGCTTAAAGGAAACAAAAAAAACCCAGTTATAGGTTGAAACCCTTTTAAAAAATATTTTCAGTGTGATTCTCAGCCTCCTGCTCACCAGCTGGTGGTGGTGATGAGGAAAACTGAGCAGGATGCAGAGCCAATGGTGTTGGACAGCAGCACTGAAACCCAGCTGGGGTGGGATGATGATGGGAGCACTGGAGAAATCCTTTCCTCAGCCACCTGCATGCCTGAAGTCTGTGGGGTTTGGAGACTAAGACTGCATCCAAAGGGATTCCTGTGGTTTATGGTGACCTTATAAACGGTGAAACCTTTAGTTTAGTATTAGTGAGTGTAAAAAAAGTAAATTAAAAAAGGTGCAGATGGCTATAAAATAGGCTATAACATAAGTAGTAGGTTTACACTTTTTTTTTACCTGTGGACAGAAAGGAAACAGTGATGCTGAACCAGGTGAGAGCAAACAATTATCAATACTTGGCTGAGTTTTCCAGTGAGAGTTAAGAGAGCTTTGCTTAGAGCCGAGTGGTGACATGATCCTCCTGCCCATCTTTCCACTGGTTTATAAACAAGTCACAGGCCTCTCCCCAAGAATCAAACACATCCTCTGACGAGTCTATAAGTTTGGAGTTAGAGGAACAAATACTGGAAGCACAGTGAAGGGAGCTGGTACAAACCACAGGGCACTCCTTGCTCTGTCCTGTAAGTCTCGTGTTCCCACTGTAGGCCACCTCATTGAGGTTAATTTCACTTTTGGAACAATTCTCTTCCCTCTCTCTGTCCATGGGAGAATATTTAATGTCTTTCCACATGTAGTGTGGCTGGATGATCCCATCTGAAATGGTGTACATGGGCTCTGAGCTGGGCTCGGGGACGTGGCCGTTCATCTTGGAGAAGAGTAGCCCCAGTCTCTTGAAGGACTCCTTCTTGGAGCTGGAGAGTCTCTGAACTCTGTTCCCATTTCTGACAAAGGAGCGCTTGCTGATCCCGTTGCTTTTTGGCTTCTCCTCCACCATGTTGATCCCAGACATGGTTTTAATCAGAGCAGAGACGTTGAAGTCCTTTTTCTTGTTGGCTACATTGAAAGACACGCTCTTGGCTCTGGATTTTTCGCCAACGCCGTCCTCGTTGGTTTCGTCTTTTTGGGACACCTCTGTGCTGCTGGTGGAGTAACTCCTCCTCTGGGGCTTCCTGTTCCCTAAGAGGTCGAGAACTTCATAGCGAAAACTCGAGATGTCCTGTTTTAATTCCTGGGGCAAGAGGAGACAGGAGTTACTCCCTATCTGACAGGAAGGAATTCCCTTCCCTGACATTCCCTCAGGAGCGCAGATCAGTTGTGCCAGTGGTTGATGCCAAATCACACAAGAACATCACATCCATGTCCAGGGACACACAAAAACGATGTGTTGCTAGTGCTGAGAACTGGGGACCTCACAAGGCTTTCGTCTCCAAAGGATGGGGACTGGCCCTGTTGATCAACACCCTCTGCCCGCCCAAAAAAGTCAGATAAAAGAGTTACAGAAGAAGGAAAACTGCTGAAATATGGCAGGAATCCTGTCTAGCTGATAGGCCCAGCTTTAACTCTGTTGGTGAATGTTCTTAATATCCATCAACCCCAACCCATTCTTTGGCTCTGTCTGCATTAGGACTGGGATTATGATGTTGACTCAAATCACATCCTTCATTCCTACCTTTTTCCAATGCTTTTGTCTGCATAGAACATTGTATATTAAAATCCGGGAGGTGATCATATAGGAAGACACTCAATAATAACTCACTCTGCCCAAAAAACCCCACAGGCCCATCAGATATATTCCGAGCTCCAGTCATAATCCCATTTCCACACATCACAAATCACCTTAACAAGTTAGTGCAAACTCTGCAAGCGGCTGTTTGAATTAATGAAACAAATTATTATTGGGGCATAATAAATTACCTTGAAGTTTTCTTCAGTTAAACCTTCATTGGTTTTGGAAGTTCTTATCATTGCTGCGACGTATCTTTTCACAAGATTTCTTATCACTTCCTGGAATAGGAAACAATCCAAGTGATTCAATTGCTAGCTCAGCCCAGACTCTGTTCTTGCTGCGTTTCCCTGAGCTCTTGCCAACAGCAGCTGTCCTGACTCTGCTGGCTAAAAATCACTCACCAGTAGAAACAAAATGCTTCCTTTTAGGCAGTGCAAACCTTGGGAAGGGGTGATACAGCTTCCGTCTTATGGATGCTTGGTTTTTAACTAAAGGCAAAGCAGGTTTTTTTGTACTGGGGTTTGTAGAGGTACAAGTTGTGGAGAAAAAATTCTTGGAGTGCTCTCTCCAAGCAGTCCTTAGATGTGCTCTTTAATCTCAGCTGCTGGAAGTTTTTACAATTACCAATCTCATGTGTGCACACTGCGTATCCTGATGGTCTGAATTTGGCATTTGAAGGTGGTTTTTCAAGTATTTGAAAGCCAAGGAGGCTGTGTGAGCAATAAATAATGTGAAGAACAGCCAAGACCCCATGGGACAATGGACATTCACCTCAAACCACGTCTGCAGCTGCCTGGGTGTTCCTTAAGGGCAGAAACTCCTTTCAGGATGGCTGCACCATCCATGGGCAGCACTGGAAGGGCCAAATCACACCCTCAGTGACTTCTCCAAGGACTCTCACTCCTCTGTGTTACCTGTTTGCTACACTCCATGTTTTTGGTTGGATAAGCTCCATTTTGCTCTGCTCATGCCCCTCCCTGATGTCTTTACAGAAGCAAACTGGTGCTCTGAGCTTGTCCATTTATCTGTGCACACACCGAGGCTGTTTGTGCACGTTGTGTGCAGGGAGGAGACTCCTCCAAACCTGTCCTGCATTTCCCTCCTTCCACAAACAAGTCTGAGCAACACCAAGCTGAGGATGGTGTCTGCACCAAGGCTCTGCTGGGAGGTTTTTAAGAGATCCCAGCGCCGTAGCCGTGAGCTGTGCTGTGAAGTCAGAAAGCACCATATGTCAGCTGTCAAAGGTGACTAATTATGTTAACCACCAATTTCAGACGAAAGTGCTCTTCAGAAGGCAGGAGATGTCTTCAGTAAGACAAATTACTAATGGCTTTTGGCACTGGAGCCTAACGTACCACCTAACATTCTGGAGAATTTTTTTCCTCCCAGCATGCTGGCATAATACATCCCACTGAATTCAAGGGCTGAAGCTGGTGTTTTTAATAAAGTTTCATCCTTTTGTAAGGTTGAGTTTAATGAGTACTTGATGACAGGCAGGCTGAGGATAAACAAAACCTCAGCAAGATTCAACAAAGGAATCATTCCTCCTTTCCTGAGCTGTCCCAAACAAAAGAACATCCCAACCACAGTCTGAGTTAGGGATGCTTTACCAAAAAAGAGCAAGAGAGGAACAATTCAGGAGTGCAAAAATGCTGCAGAAACAGTTTTAATCAGGATTCCCTGACAGCCTGATGGCAATGGGGATGTGACCTTGACTTCAGCAGCCACACTGATACCTGCAAGTTTTCCACTATTCCAGAGGGGCTGAAAGACAAGGACAGATTTACTGAACCATCCACCTCCAACGAGGAAATGCTTTAATCCATGATAACCAAAATCCTCTTAGAGGACCTACACTTATCAAAATACATTCTGGAAGCAAGCAAGAATTGAAGTATTAGAAAATGAGGAGGAGGAGGAGAAAGAAACAGCAAGTAAAAACTTTTATGTGCCCAAGAGTTTACCTGGTAATGTTGGTTCTGAATCAGGTTGTCAGCGTGTCGTTCCTGGAAAGAGAAAAGCACAGGGGTGTCACATGTCTGGTCCTGTCTTTAGAGCTCCTGAAGGCTCTAAAGAGCTCTTTAGAGCAAGCCACGATCCAGCAACCCTCTGCTGATCCCTCACAACCCTGAACATGCCCAACGCCCTCCAGAAATGAAGCACAAACCCGTGAGCTCCTTACTGTGAATGTTTTGAGGTTTTCATGCCTCTTCTGTTCATTGTCAGAGTCGTCACCTGGGCACAGCTGGTTGTGGATCCACTTGCAGAGGTACCAGACCGACTTGGGGCTAGGGATGATGTTAAAAGGAGGGGGCAGAGTGGCACCTTCATCAAAATAACTCATCCAGAGCTTCGTCCGCGCGAACTTCCACTCGATATCCGCATGGTCCTGTGAGAGAGGGGCAGAGACCATCAACAGCTGCAGGCAGGAGTTCCTGGAGCCAGTGCCCACACTGAGGAGGTGAGGAGTGAGCAATGAGGGATTTCTCCAGCTGCAGGCAGAGCAGGATCACTCCTTCCATCTCCCTCAGGGAGTGGGCTTAAAAACTTGGTGTGAAATGTAGTTGGAGTGAAAAAATACCAGCCACTGAGGAATGAGAGGAGAGCAATACCCAGCAAGGAGAATTCCATGTGCTAGAGGCCAGCTCTGTCCTTAAGAGGTTGTGCTTATTACTTCACCAATGCAAGGAGCAAGAAAACACATTTCTTATTTTGCTTTTTGCTAGCACTTTTATTATCACAAACCACCGTTCCTCATGTCTATATCCAATGAATTCTCATATTCTTCCCTGGGAAAAAAGGTCTTCCATAGTGGTTTTTGATTTGTTTTTTATGGCCTCCATTAATTCTGCTCTTATAAGGAAATGACACATTTTATTGTGTGCCGTATTTTACATCTTGCCTCTGCCTTATCCTTACAGAAGCCAGGACACATTTTACTCTTAGGTTGGTGGGGTTTTTTGCATTTATATTATCACCATGATGGCTTGCTGTGCCCTAGTGCTTTTCATCCCAACAAAGTGGAGGTGGGAAGTTAACACCATCATTTTAGTGATGCCTAAAGAGGCCAACCTAGAAACAGAGACTGGACAGGAGTAAGGGAATAAAGGTGGATATTTATTTGAAAGACCTTCAGAGGCACACCCTGGGCAGGCCAAAGGCTACACCCAAGATGGATCCCGAGTCACGAGTTCTTCACACTTTTATAGCTTTGCTCCATTTGCATCTCAACCCAATTTCACCAATTAAACTTTAGCTAATGATGGAATTTCCCCTCAGCTTGCCCCCCTTCTCAAGATGCTGGGTTACACATTTTGGGCCTAGGCCGGGCTGGGTGTCCTTGGAGAGCAGCCTGGAGAGGCTTTGTTCTGTCTGTCTCAGCATGAGAGAGCAGCAGCTCACAGGCTGCAGGACACTGCAGAGTTACACACTGGGAATGCAGAATTGGAAAAATATAAAAGTTAAAACCTAAGGCATCATTAGAGCTGCACAGATAGGTCCCAGAAAAGGAATGCTTAGTTATGGAAGGGACTGACCTTACAGGCTTCAAAACAGCTGGATTTGGGGAGCACTCCCTGCAATTTAGTCCATGGAGCCAACCCAGTAACCAAGAGCATCTTCCCTCCAACATCAGGGCAGAGGCAGCTCCCTGCAGCCAGAGATCCAAAACAGATCTCGTGCTGCTTTGTGCTAGTTTTTAAAGTAGAAAAAATGCCACTGTTTTGTACGTTCTGCAGAAATTCTGACATTAGGCAGAAAAGGGAGGGAAATAATTTGCACTGAACACATCTTACAGCAGTACCCTGAACTGAAATGGGGATTTGTGTGTTGTTACCACTGCAGAGGACAGTGCTAAGCTGATGGTTGTGACATTTCAGCTGCTCGGCATTTGCCTGAACAGTGTCTGACACGAGATTAAACCAAAGCCACGATGATTCAGGCTAAGGAACAGCGCAAGGTGGGAGAAAAGGACAATGCGGGACTTTCATTTTCCAAGGAGATTTCAGCGAGGTTGGAACAAGCAGCTTATTGAGCGAGGGGTGCTGGGCTGCAGCTCTCACAGGCAGGCACTGAACTGTAGGACAGGGAGTTTAATAAAATATAGCTGAACATCATGCCCAAAAAATTACTACACTGGCTCTCTGGCCACGCTCCAGCACCCTGACACGCGTAAAATATGCTCACATTTTGACAGTGAGGTGCAGCTGAACTCCATTTGGGTAATGTATTCAAATTATGTGCAGCCCTCGATTTAGAACGACTGTCTCAGCGGCCCAGGAGCACATTAATCTCTGCAGAGGGTCTGAACCAGCCCAGAACATGATTGTCCCCTGCCAGTTCACCACAGCAAGCCCTAGGCAGACTCAGAGGTGCAGCCTGACGTGCCCCTTTTTCCTCACACACCATCAGACCCCATAAACAGACAAGCTGCAGCACTGCTGAGAAGCATCACGAGTTGATGCTGCTGGAAATGAAGTTCTGGGTAGTAAAAAATGCAGTTTGTAGCAGTAGGAATTACTGCCACCATAAAAAATAAAGAACAATTCCTGCTCGTTTTTAGTTCATTTTTCTCTACCTGCCAGCCCATGGGACAACTCCTGCCTGTCAGCTGCTCCCAGTTAAAGGCAGAGCTGCCCCAGCCCGTTCCAGAAGCAGCTCTCTGCACCTAAAAACTCCCTCATGCCCATCTTTCCACCTGGACCTTTCCAGGTCTGGGCAGCTTGAGCTGAAACAAGAGGAATGATGGGCGCTGCAGGCCAGGTGAGCCCAGGGGGACCAGGGAGGGGGGAGAGCAAATCTCTCCCCAGAGAAGGGGCCTGAGCTGCCCTTTCTGTGCTTCACTTGGATTTAGAATTATATATTATATTATTTTCCAGTTATCATGGAAAAGCCCTCTAAGATCATCCAGCTCCAACCATTCCCCAAGGCTGCCACTAATCCCTGTCCCCAGGTGCCACATCCACAGACCTTTTAAATCCCTCCAGGGATGGGGACCCTACCACTGCCCTGGGCAGCTGTGCCAGTGCCTGAGGGTTCTTTAGGAGAAGGAATTTTTCCTGATACCCAACCTAAACCTCCCCTGCTCATTGCCAGGAGAAGCCCAGGGGCAGCTGCATGTTGCTGGTTTGAGCATCTACAGCATTTCATAGGGGAAGAACTGCATGAGGGTTGAATGACACAGCCCTGCTGGGGTTGAGCAGGACCTACAAACCCCTGGCAGCACTGCCTGGGGCATCTGGGGAGCTCCGGGCATGGCAGGAGCTGAAGGAGAGTGCAAAGGCTTATTCTGGATAGAGATGGACCTTTTAAGCTCTTTGTCAACACAGGAGTAGGTGTGAATGTGCTGCCTTCTAATATTCTCTGATATTCTGTGATAAATCCACCCTTCCCCTCTACAAAGGTCCATCACAGGCCCAGTGTCAGTGGTGGGATCAGGAGTGGTGCCTTGGCAGCAGTTTCCTTCAGCACATTCCAAAAGGGCACGTCCTGGGCAGATGCAGTTTGGCAGTGGATGCTGGATGCTGTTTGAAGAGGAAGGTAAGGCAAATCTCTGCCTTGGGGATTGCAAATTTGTTTCTGGGAAAGGAAGGAAAAGGCTAAAAAAGCTTTTCTGCACAAAGTGGGGGTTTTTTGCTTTTTGTTCTTTCATTTTAAAATAGCTGGATGTGACACTTCATCCCTGGAAGTGTCCCAGGCCAGGCTGGACAGGGCTTGGAGCACCCTGCTCTCATGGAAGGTGTCCCTGCCCCTGACAGAGGGCTGGAACAAGGTGATCTCAGCCCAAACCATTCTGGATTCTGTGACTGCACGGGCTTTCCCAGGGGCTGAGTGCTGTGAAGCTTAGCAGGGCTTTTCCCTTGGGAAGTTTTGTGGCTGGTCTGAACAAATCCCTGTTGGTCTGAGTGTCTGTGGATGAGGCTGGGGGATGCTGGCTTCACCCCACCTGTATTTCTTCTTGTGCTGTCTCAGTCAACAAGTGCACTGTAACCTCTCTGAAAACACAGACCAGACCCTCTGTACAAAGCCCAAAGTATCTTTCCTTCCCTTCTCTGTTCTGCTGCTGCAAATCCCCCGGGGTTTACAAACTCAGCCTGTCTCAATTATTCACCTTGATGTTCTGCGAACCTGAGCAAATCAGATGAGAGCTCCTGGCAGCAGTTTTGTGCTGGAAATATATAGCAAAGAGACACTTTGGTTTTACTGTCAATGTCTTTGTGTGCCAGGAAACCACCATTTTCTTGGTTAGAGCTCTCCTTAGTGCTGTAAGCAGTAAAATCCCCACACAAAGCTACAGCTCCCCGAACTCTCCTCCCTGTGCTGGGTACCAAAAACCACTTCAGCATCTGCTCTGTGCCCAGTTCAAACCTGGGGCAGCTGTGAGTTACAGCCAGGACATCAGTGAATGTGAATGTGGCCCCACCAGAGGTGCTCCAGGTTTGGGTGTCTCCTCAGTGACTGCTGGCCCCTGGAAAAGGGACACATTTTTGGGAGGTGCCTGAGTCTGAGCAGTGAGTACAGCATCCTCCCAGCCCTGTGCTGTCTCAGGCAGCGTTCTTAGATGACAACTCTTTGGTAACATTTATAATAAGCTAAAACCCCACATTCACCAGCTTTGCCAGCGTGACCTCGTTGCTTTAGGAATGTTAATCTAAGTTGGGATTTCACTGTCCTCTCTTTGAGAGCTTCTGTCTCTCTTGCCCTTGTTCTTGTCACCATTCTCTTTCAAGCACTGTTCAGCATTTCAGCTATCAAACACTCTACTTAAGAGGGCCGAGCCCTCAAGCTCAAAGAATACAAGGACTCAAAGAAACCAGCACTCGGCTTTGCTGTGAGGAAAAAAAACCTGTCTCACTTCCTATCACAAAGTGAATGTGTCATCCTGGCCACATAATCCTCTTGCAAATCTCTGCCATTTGAAGTGAGAATTAATCTCCCACAAAGATTTCCCTGTGGGATGGCTGAAGCCATTTCACTGTAGCAGTTGCAAATATTTTCTAATTCAGTCAAAGTGATGTATTCACAGATGTGCCAGATTTTAAATGATTACCTGCTACACTAATTATCCAGGATAATTCAGGCATTAATCTCTGTCTTTATCTCTGTGTAGAAAATGTGTTGTTTACAGTTTCTGAGATGTTTTCTATAAAGATTTCCATCACCCTCTCCTTGTTGGGCCGTACAGGTTGGATCACACTTTGCCAAATGACAGCGGTGAGCCCTGACCCAGCCAGCACAGACCCAGCAGGGGAAAGTGCTGCCAGCTTTCTGCATGAGGTGGAGAAACCTCTGTGAGGATACCACAGCCTCCAGCTTCCTGAACCTCTCCATGGGTTCAGCATTCCAGCTCCATCGTGGCTGGGAAGCTGGTGGAGGCAATCACTGTGATTTTAGCTTAGCACACAGGAGCTGAAGCACATCCCGTGGGAATCCTGTGGCAAATCAAGGCACGGGAGTCCCATCTCCTGGCTCTTAAGTTCTTAGCATCCCTGGAAGCCCTGGGATAGGCCTGAGCTTTGGCTGGCTCAGGGCTGACAGGCTGAGATGGATTCTGGCCATCCCGTGGATTTTGCAGGTGTCCCTGTGCTCGGCTGTGGCACTCGGAGGTTTGCTCTGGATCAGGCTCGTGCAGAGCCGTGGTTCAAACACAGCTCCCAGGGGCAGGGTTAGGTATTAGGACAAAGTCCTTCCCTGTGAGGGTGGGGAGGCCCTGGCACAGGGTGCCCAGAGAAGCTGTGGCTGCCCCTGGATCCCTGGAAGTGTCCCAGGCCAGGTTGGATGGGGCTTGGAGCAGCCTGGGATGGTGGAAGGTGTCCCACCCACGGCAGGGGGTGGAATGAGATGTTTAAGCTTCGCTCCAACTCAAACCATTCTGTGCTCCTATAAAACCTGCTGCTGAGGTGATGGTAGTGCTCAGCAGCCAGGCATGCTGAGATCCTCAAACTTTTCCCCTGTCAAACCATCCCAGGATAATCAGCTGCTCCAGCCCCTCTGTGCCATGCAGAGGTGCCCGAGGGCTCCTGCCCCTTCCTCTGGGAAGTGTGTTCCTGGGATGCAAATCCTTCCCACACCCACGTGGAAGGGATAAGGGACAGAGATCTCCAGCACTGCTCTGGCTGGCACGAAAAGGGCTGCGTGTGCCTTTGCTGTGTTTTATTACACAACAGGCAGTGGGCTAAGCTGGAAACCAGGCTGCTGCCTGTCAGATGCAGATATAGATGGCTGTGACAATGCCCTGGGGAGCAGGCTGTCTGGCTGTGGCTGAGTGCCTCTGAAGGAGGGCTGGGAAGCTTTCTAGTCGTGCCAGGAGTGCTGGCAGGAGCTGCAGTGATTTCTGCAGCAGGAGCAGCTCTCTGCTGCTGTCCCGCCCAAGGAACAGCCACCAGCAGCCCCTCAGGGTTGGGATGTGCCCAAGCTGTACTTCCCTCCAGGAAGGAAGGAGGAGATGGAACATTTACCTTGCAGGCTACTGAGTAAGGGAGGCTGGCTGCCTGAGAGGCACAGGAACTTCAAAGGTGCTTTTTTTGCTGTGTAATTAGCGGTGCTGCAAAGCGTAGGAGAAGTCATTAGACTCTATTTAATGTATTTCTCTCTCCACGTGCCTCTTCATTGCTCCATGCTAAACCCAGAGCAGGAAACAGCACAGAGAATGTATCAGTGCTGGCTTGCAAGCAGGCTGGCACAAGAAAGATGCCCTTGTGTGTCCTGAACACAAAGCACTGCAGAAAGAGGGTCAGGAGAAACTTAATCTTTGCAGAACTCGACACAGGCAACTCTTGTGCAGTTTCAAAGCTGTTAATTTTGTAATACGTGTTGGGCAAGCTGGTAATAACATCAGCAGAGCTTGGGGGTTTGGTGACAAGCTCAGAGAAGCAAGCAGCAAAAATCCAAGCAGGCTCTTTGACGTAAATGGTGCTTAACATTTTTCAAAGAAAAAGATGTCATAGGAAGAAAAAGTCTGTGAGAAAATCAGGAAGCTACAAAGGCAATTAATGCATAGGTAATTCAGCTGCAGCTGGCAACAAACGACTTTGCTTTCAAAGCTGGGGATGACATACTGAAGGGTAAGAACTTAATAGGATCAATCTCAAAAATAATACAAGAAAAATTACTAAAGGAGGACAATCTAGCATTGGAAAAAGCAATTAGAACAGTCAGGGGATGAGCCAGCCAGAGAAGAGATGAAAGAACTGAGGAGCCCAGGCTGCAGTGGGCAAGGCAAAGCCCTGGGCAGCTGCTGCAGTGGCTCTGAGGAGCTGTGGCAGTGCCCTGGGACAGCGAGCCCTTGGCAGAGGAAAATTAGGAAAACACACCTGGAGCACCCCCTGCACCAGCAGGCAAGGCAGCAGGGTGGAAAGGGAGAGCAGCTCCCCAGGATGCAGCTCCAAGAGGGACACGGGGGGATTTTGGCTCCAGGACAGGAAAGGATGTTCATGAAGCACAGCAAGGTCCGAAAATATTCATAAATAAATATTGGGATACAGGGAAAGTGAGTTTTTGGACCGGGATGCAGGTAACTGACCAGGCAAGAGCTACCCTTGTCTGGCAAAAGGCAGCAAGGCTCTTAGGAGAGGAAAGCAAACAGAGCACAAAGGAGAAAAAAACCCCAAATCTACAGTTTTACGTAGCAGATAAGCCATCACTGCTACTGTGAGCCTTAAAAACCTGAAAGCTGGGGCAAGAGCCCATGGAAGAGCAGGGTGTAATGGAGGAAGTGAAGAAAAGTTTCCTTAATTTTGCAGTGTCCAAGGCCCCCCAGTTGGGAATGGCCAGTGCAATGTCAACAAGACAGCACAGGAACTGCATTTTATTGTAAGATGGACAAAGGACTCCACCTTTGGAGCACAGCCAAAGAGGCTGAGGAATTATGGAAATGGGGTTGGGTGCAATGGAAAACAAACCCCAAGTGGCTTCTGAACACACTGGGTCAGGCAGAGAGCAGGGGCATTCCCTCCTGGGTGACAGCAGGGCAGCCCTGTGGGATGAGCTGTGGCCATCCCTTCCCAGAACCTTGGCTGCTTCCCCCAGCCCCAGGGAATCAGTTTGTTTGTGCTTGGAAAATGCATGCTTTAGCATCTCTGCTATTTATAACTTCCATGTGCAGAAGATATTTATAATTAAAATTTTTATTATAGCTTGCAATGCGCTGCATTCCACAATGTATTTAGGTTATACATACATATATAGATATATATATATCAAATACTTTTCATCTCCCACCAGCATCTTGGATGGAAACAACGAAAACTAATGAGAAGGCCAGGGAATATTATATTGGAGAAAACACAGAGAACTGGGGATTGTGCTGGTTTTAGTGCAGCTAAATTATGGGAACTGACACCGTTTGGTTTCTGCAGTCATATTCCAGTTAAGTTCAGTTTTTATTTTAATAGTCAAATAAATCGGAGCAGTGGGAAGGTCATGCAGAGAAGCAGCTCTCTAAAAAGCCTCAGCAGGAAGAAACAATGAGGAAGATATCACCAAGGCTTTGTTCTTCCTGCCATCCATTCTCTCTCCTCCATCACTGCCTGATAAGAGCCTCTTTTCATGCTGAAGGTTAGAGAGATAAGGGGCATCTGTGCTGATAATGTTAACTACCTCCAGCCAGGTCAAAATCAAGTAACTCACACATCTCCCTGGAGAACCGGTGGGCTGGGCAGGCATGGCTAACCCAAAGTGTTTGAGTGCTGATGACTCTGTTAGAAGCAAGGCAAAAAATAAACAAACTCAGCCTCATTTCTGTTTGCCCTATTTCCAGAATATTGTCTTTGATTTTTTTCTGCATAGCCAGTCAGGCTGGGATTTGATCTTCAAAGGTCCTTTCCAAGCCAAGCCATTCTAAGAGTCTATAAAGTTATCATTGCTAAGGTGTCATATCTGCATTACACTTGGAGATGCTGCTGGGCTTAAGGAAGTGCCCGTTCCTCTCTGAGAAACCATTCCTAAAGTTTAGGAATCAAACTTAGTTCTCTCTCCTGGCTTTAGGGTGCTCAGTCGTGTCAGTCCAGGTGGATGGGAACCTTGGCACAGCTGGATTCTCTGCTGGACACAGCCAGGATGATTCTCTGGCACAAACCTGCCCTGGAAGGAAGGAGCACTGCAGAATTCACCACTTCCCACTCAGTGTACAGAGCACTTGGTTTGACCTTGCCTCCCTTCTCCAGCCAAGTTGCTGCAGGTGTATTTCAAAGGGGAAGGACAAACCATGACATTCCACCACGAGTGCTGAAACCCATGGGGAGAGCCCAAAAACCAGCCTGTGAGTCACGGTGTGCTGCTGAGGACTGCAGCAGGACACTGTGAAACTGGGCTGGAACAGCCTGGGGGGTTTGCAGGGGGTTCTGGAGCCTTCACCACCCCTTATCTCCTCAGAATTCCCTTATCTCCTCAGAATCAAAGCCAGCTGGGAGCAAGGCTGCTGTTCCTTGTGTCCCACTGATTCCTTATGGATGCTAAAAAGCGTTAGGAGAGAAGTTTTCAGCTCTCTGCAGCATTTTATGAGAGCTCTGTCTTTCCCATGCAAACTATTAAAAACAACACTATGGGTTTTGTAAACCAACTTTGCTATTTTGCACCTGAAAATTAATTTAGGATTGTTATGATATCGACTAGGGAAATATTTTGAAATGGGTGTTGTGAGAATTGACCAATCGCTCTGGTAGGTAGCTGGCTAGAGGTCCAATAGCCTTTTGTCATTAAAATAAACTTTAAATGAACTAACACATATAAACCTGTCTATTATTAAATAAATAATTCCATTGTCTCCATTCCTTCCTGGTTCTGTGTCGTTATTTCTCTCCGTCCCCGTNTCTCCAAGGACACCCAGCCCGGCCTAGGCCCAAAATGTGTAACCCAGCATCTTGAGAAGGGGGGCAAGCTGAGGGGAAATTCCATCATTAGCTAAAGTTTAATTGGTGAAATTGGGTTGAGATGCAAATGGAGCAAACCTATAAAAGTGTGAAGAACTCGTGACTCGGGGTCCATCTTGGGTGTAGCCTTTGGCCTGCCCAGGGTGTGCCTCTGAAGGCCTTTCAAATAAATATCCACCTTTATTCCCTTACTCCTGTCCAGTCTCTGTTTCTGGGTTGGCCTCTTTAGGCATCACCACTCCTCACAGGAACATGGCTCTGTGTGTGTATTCAGGCACCAAATCCTTCAGTATTTTGCTCCTTTATGACTGGCCATAAAGTGCCTTTCCTCAGCAGAGGAGTGGAGCTGGATTATGTGTTTTACTGAGCCTGTAAAGGTCACAGCACCAGAAGGAGCAGCAGGTGCCCAGCACCTCTGGAAGGCAGCCTGCTCTCACAGCCACTTCAATGCAGTGCCTGAGCTTAGCTGCCAAAAATTGAGTAATTGCTCCAAAATTAAAAAATCCTGTGTCCTGACCATTTAAATACATCCTTGAGCCAAAGGGAAGGGATAGATTATGAATATATGAGACTGCTCGAGTCTGTAGGTGAACCTTGGGCTGTGCAGATGGCACTGACTCAGGAGAGAAGGCCCTGTTTACTCCCCCAAAAACAGGGGTTGTAGCTGAGGGGCCACAAGGGACAGGACCAGCAAACAGAAACAGGCAAGGAGCCACAGCATCTAGATTATTTAACATTTTCCCGTTTAATTAGAAGGGGTTGTGTGTATCCTCTTTAATCTATGTGATCAGCATCAACTTATTTGCAAGATTGCAACGTGTTGAAAAGGAAATCTGTGAGGCACTGGCATCTAAAAAGTCATATTTCAGAGAATTCTTAGTAATATAGCTGTTTCCATTGTTCAGTACCAGGGGAAAGCTCTTCCCAGATAAACCCCTTTTAGTTTTGCACTGCTTTTTCCTCAGTAATATTCTTCCTTTATCTTTCACGTTTCCTCTTTTCTCCTGCCTTTCTAACAAGAGTCCCCTCGATGCAGAAGCACAAGATAATGCTAATTGAGCTTGTCAGGCCTAAATAAAAGATGGGATAATGCAGGGGGCTGCAACCTATGTGGTTCCATCTGGATGCTTCAGCTTCTATCATGTAGCAAAGAGCAAAACTTGCTGTGCTGCTCGCACGTAATGGGCAGAGAGTTATTGACCTGTCAGCCAGGGCACTGGGGTGTTAACTACACCAAAAAACCCGAGAGCCCAGCCCTGAACATTCCAGAAATAAATGCCAGCAAGTTCCCTGGAATGCCTTAAATCAGCCAGAGCTCATCTACAGATTGCAAACTGATCTTTTTTTTTACTGAAGTGTAATATTTCTCCTCAGAATAAGCCCCGAAATGGTTTGGCCATGGTGGTACTCAGGGACGCATAAACACCTGTGGATTTAAGATTAAGATTTAAGATTTTAAGATTAAAAATGCAACAGAAAGGAATGAACCTCCTGGTTCTGCTGACAGCACTCACAGGAGTGGCAGGATTGGATCCTGGGATGGAGAATGAGCTTTGTCTGGTCTCACAACAGAAGATGCAGCCTGTGAAGCTGGAGCACATCGAGTGCCTCTATTCAGAGGCTCTGCAAACACCAGATGAATACTAACAGCTTGATTCAAGTCCATGGGTTACATGTAATTAGGCCAAAGCCAGCAAAAAGACAAACAGTTCTACACCTTCAAATGAATCCTTTAGCTTGCTAACAAAAAGCAATTAAGCTGCCTGCCAGTCTGGAGCGAGGCTCCAGGGCTCATTTCACACACGGGCCTCTGGCTGGGTGGGAGCATCCCAACACACCCCTGCTGCAACCTATTTCCCTTCACTTTCCCATAAAAACCTGCTGGGAGTCCCCCCCACATCCAGTCACAGGGTCCAGGGAGAGCTCTCAGCCTTGGGAATCAATCCCACTGCTCTAGAACTGGGCTACAGCTCCTCAGGAGGGAGCAGAGAGTGGGGGTCCAGCATTTGTTCTCATGGATTGCACTCCATGGGGAAATGGAGCAGGAATCACGGAATCATGGAATGGTTTGGGTTGGATTGGGAGGGACCTTGGAGATCATCCCATCCCACCCCCTGCCGTGGGCAGGGACACCTTCCACCATCCCAGGGTGCTCCAACCCGGCCTTGGGCACTGCCAGGGATCCAGGGGCAGCCCCAGCTTCTCTGGGCACCCTGTGCCAGGGCCTCTCCACCCTCCCAGGGAACAATTCCTTCCTTACGTGTGACCTAAATCCACCCTCCTTTAGCTCCAGGCCATTCCCCTTGTCCTGTGTGCCTGTCCAGATGTCACTGAAGGCACTAGGTGCAGGAGAATTTCCCATTTCAATTCATTATTGCTGATGCCGTGGATGGGTTTTAGGAGCAGTAATTGAGATCTAGGTAATTAGAGTTGTGCTGTGGAATGAAGGAAAGGTTTGAGCGTGTCACCCACACCTCAGACACAGGCTCTGCATGTGGGCAGTGCCAGCAGATGTGTGTTGGTCAGCAGGAGGCTCTGAGGGCCACAAAACTGAAGGACAAAGAGGGGTATTTCACTCAGCTGGCAAACCAAGGAAGAGCCACTTCATCCTCTTTCCAGAACCTGTTTCGCTGCACCATAGAAAGCTTCAAGAAATATTAATCCCAGCTTGTATTGGCAGCATAACAAGAGCATAATTTCATTTCCTGCTGTATGACAGAGTTAAAAACCACTGAAAGCTTCATTTCCAAGAAATTCAAATGAATGGTTCTGAAATGGGGCTGGTGAGATGAACATTTCCTGATGCTTTACAAGAGCTTAGACTTGAGTCCAGATTTAGGAGCTGGCCTTACCTCTATAGGGGAACACCTACCACCCCAAAACGTGCCACATGCAGGGACTGGCCAGCTGATTTATTTCAAACTAAGTTTATTGATTCATGAAATTCCTCCTTGGCAAAACCACCAGGTAATAACTGTGCAGGTCGTGCAAGCAGAGGAACATTTTCTGACAGTCCTAAGGGTCACAAATCACAGTGGGGAAGAGAATTTCTGCTGGTGGTGTGAATTAAACTGGGTAGCAATTACTGCCACGGTGCTGAGGGAGTTCAGCTGGTGCAGGAAAGTGGAGGAATCTTTGTGTGCTTTGCAGATGAAGGAAAGTTTGAAACTGCCACCTGGGGGAAATCCAAAGTTATCTCAGAAACAATATAATAGGGAACTGAAAAATCTTTATGTTTCTCTGCGCCTTAATTTTTAAGCTCTCTAGTCTGCAAAAATTCAGAAAATTCCATGTCCAATATCCCTACACTTTAAGTTTTATTTATTTTTTATCTGCATTTGACATTTCTGTTTACTGACCAGCTTTTGTTTTGCTATGCAAAATATTTCTTTTCTTCATTCTCCTCCTTAACTACATGTGCTAATCCACTCTTATTTCATTCCATCACCTGAAACTGCACCCTCAGTTTGGTGCCCAATGCCCAGATTCCTCCAACCCAAACACTGAAATTCCAATTTGGTCATACACTACTCTCAGAGTTACACTTAAAAATTGGGGTTTTTTTGTTTTAAAGACTGCAGTGTTTTGAAGTAACAGCTGTCTGAGATGAGCTAGCTTGAAATAACAGACACATCAACCAACAGGAGGTACAAAATACAATATACAAAACAATTTTGTAACTTTATACTGGCTGCTGGAGTGAAGTCATTATTCCAGCATCACACACTCGAGGCTGCAACACCTTCACACACGGGACTTACAGGGAATTTTTCTCAGGCTCACTTTGGTGTAAGTAATCCCTGAGGTATTAAGCATCTCTGTGCTTTTATCCTAAAACATCTGAAGGCTGTGAGGGCTCCCATCACTCTTTAATGTGCTGGTGGGTCATGCTGCAGAGCTGCTGTGCACCATTTATCACCCCAACTCACCTGCAGCTCTGACCACCAGCTCACAGCCCGTGGCTCTCACCCTGCACGTGGTCCCTGCTCCCTATTCTCTCATGGATATTGCTCCTCCTGCTGCAGAGTCAGAGCTGCTGGTGCAGTTCCAGTGACTAATTCTTGCCTGATTCCCCAGAATATCACGGGTGTGGCCATAAGGAACAGCTTTCAGGAAATACGTGTTAATTCCCTGCAACATGTACCTGCACCCCAGGGCACCACCAGGGCCAAAAGGCACCTGCACCCTCAGGAACATCAACTATCCCCTTTATTTTGAAAAAATTACCAACTTGCAGGAGGGCTGTATGACTTCAGGTGCAGCCAAGTGGCTCTGATGAGGAACAGCCCATCACATAAAGTGTCCTCATCACCCACTCAGTTACTTTCTGCCACTTACAAATGATGGAGCCACCTGGCTCCTCTCGCATCATTCCCTTGTCCTTCCTCTTGTGATTGTGACAAATTCCTCTTCCCTTCCTCGGGTGATGGTGTTTCTGTCACGTCTGGGAGGGTATTGAGATGAGGGACCTGGCAGTGCATAACATCCCATTGCCTCCTGTGCTGCTTGTATAAAACATTCTGGTCTTCCCATACTGAAACAGCACGAAGCGTATGGAAATTTGGGGGATTGCATTTGGATTTTGTTTGCTTTCTTGGTGAAAGATGGTGTCTGCCGTAACCAAACTGTGGTTTGGCAAAAGAGAAAAATGGGCTGTCTGAAAATAATCGATATTGAAACTGCTTCAGGGCACTCCTAGAAATATGTATTTATTGAAGTCTGAAACAGCTGAGGAAAGAAACCAACAAAATTACAGCAGAAAAGATCTTCCTTCTCTGAAGGAAGCTGTGCAGAGGTTTTACTCTTTGCTGGCCTTGCTCTGCCTTGCACAGACACCCGTGGTTTTGTGCTGTGTGCCTGCAGTGCCTCATTAGCACCAAGCCCTGATCCCCAGCCCGGGGAGACACAACCAAGGGCCAGGGAAGAGCAGCTCAGGGTCTCCTTCCCCAAACCTCACAGCAGAAACTCACATGTGTTTACAGGAGAAAAGCTGACCTGAACAACAGCTGCTATCAATGCATAAAGTGTATTTTGGAAAAGAGGAGGGGAGAACGCCTCTTTGCACTGCAGCAGTGCCCGGGGCTCATTAACAAACGGGATTAATGAGGATGTCCTCAGCACCCCACTGCAGGGCACTCAGCAGGCAGAGATGTGCTCTCGCCTCATCCCCCACGCTGTTCTTTCTCTGCAGGGATGCTCGTGGCACAGCATTTCCTCCTGATACCCTGGAGAAGAAGACCTCCACCCCACCCCAAGGACTCCTTTCCCCTCCTTCCCCCTGCAATGCTGTCATTCCATGTGCATCCAGTATAATATAAATACCAGGAGGAAGGAAAGCCCAGTCTAGCACCCAGCCCGCTGTGATTCAGCAGGGGTGAACCTGATTAAGGGATGTTAATAAACGACCCACATTTGTAAAGCCCAGCGTTTATTAACGACTTGTTTTCTTCGGGGGAGAGATTAATTGATGTTTGCCCTTAGAAGACACATGAAGGAAATCTGTCCCTCAGAGAAAGCACGCAGAAACCCAGCTTCCAAAGCCATGCACTGCACGGGAAGAGATTGGAAGTGACTGCCTCTTGCCTTCCCGGGAAATGTCACTGCCCTCGCTATCAGCTGCAGCGAGACAGTTTAAGTGACAAAGAAGTCTCCTGTAGCATTCCCAGTGTCATTTTCCCGAGTAAAGGCTCATGGAGCACGCTGAACTCGGTGCTTTGCCTCGGTTATCTGGTGAGTTCAGCCCTCCACCCCTGGCTCTGTCAAGGGCAGGGTTCTGATGGGGCCAGTCCCTGCTCCCAGCTGCTCCAGACACAAAACCACTGACACAACAGCCCTCCCTGGACCGTTCCCTTCAGTTAATTGTTATGATGGGTCCCTCTAATTCATGTGGGATTGTGCGTAATGTGTCATTGCATCACTGGAATTATTCAGGGGAAAGAATGATGAGTGGTTTGTGGCACAGTGAATAGCAAATACTGCTATTCTTATGCCAGTCTTAGGCTTGGGCTTTGTCTTAGTGACAAGCCTATTCGATGACAATAAAGGAAGGGGAATTGGAGAAAATGGCCAAGGAGAGAATCTTTGTTTTCTGTCCCTCATTCCAGTCTCCCTGGAATGTGAGGGGTAGCAGTGAACAAAGAGAAAGCACTTAGAGCATTGAAACAGACTGATAAAGAAGCGATGCCTTTGTGATAAACTGCTTTTCTGCTCATCTGGAAGGTCAGTGGTCCAGTTTTTCTCATACTTTTTACCCTGATAAAGATCAGATGTCCAAAAGTATCAGCAATTTGACGGGTCTGTGCTCAGTTTGACCAAGTGAATTTAGGAGCCACTTGAATCAGCAGATAATCAACAACAGTTGTGGAACCTGTTCAAGAAAACAACTCAATACTCCCCTCTGCGCTTTAGCCAGGAGAGGAGCTCAACCACACATTTCCCTGGAGACTTGTCCAGCGATTTGGGAATGGAAACAGTAGGAGAACTGGTGCTGGTTCTGTTTTTCCCTGGTTTATCTTCTAGAGTAAACCAAGAGTCACCCAAAGCAGAGGAGGAAGCCTCTACTCTGCCTGTACCGAGCCAAGGACACAAACAACTGCCCCCAGTCCTGTTTCTGCTCCCAGATGAGGCAGCAGTTCATCACCTCACCATCTCCAAACCTGCAGTGATAGTGGTCAGAACTGGAGAGTAAGTGCCCACTGGTTTATCTGAAGTACTGTGCACACGAGATTTCGCTTCCTTACATACTGTTCCTGACCTTAAGAGCCTTAAAATGCAGAGCCACGCTGCTTCAGCTTTCAGTCTGTTGACAAATTTAATCATCAAGGTACAGCTTGGCTTTTGGGTACACAGAATGAGATTACAGTGGAGAAGCCAGTTTTGAACATTCAAATGAAAGTTCAGTTTGATAAGGGCTCTACAGCCCCGAGCTGCCTCAGCTCAGATCCATCCTGCGCTGGGATTACTCAGGAATCTCAGATTATGGTTTTACAGCCAGGAGACTCTCTGGTATTACAGATGGACATGATCTAATTTCAAGTGGGAAGAATGTGGAAAAAGCAATTGGAGGGCTGGGCTCCCGACACACACGGTTTCACATGAGAAAACAGAAATAGGATAAAAAAATAAACCACAACACCCACCGCCCAAGTTAAAACCAAACATCAGGAAGCAGTGGGAAGGTTTCCCTTTATGCACCCAAGGTGGTCAGCAAGGTTACTCCTCAGGAGGAGGCAGGGGCAGATCACAGCCCATGAGCCTTTTCCAGCTAAGAAGCATCACAGACAGCGCAAAACCTCCTCCGCAGGCATGATTCAGGCTGGTGAGCAGAAATCCCAACTACCTGCTGTCAGAAACTGGGGGCAGCAGTCTCCAGCATCCCAGAAGGTACAAACTTGCAGCAAGTCAAACAAACGAGGCACACGGGGGAAAACAACAGCAAAGAGAGAAGGAGGTAACTCACAGCAATGAGCTGGTAGGAGTTGTTCATCATGGCTATGAGCATGTTCAGCAGCACAACGAGGGAGATGACGTTGTAGGTCCCAAACATCGTGGCCCCAACGAATTCCGTGAACTCGTGTCTGGCTTTCACGTTGGTGACGTAGAGATTCAGCAGCCCAAACACAGACCAGAAGAGTGACTGGAGGGTCTCGAAAAGTCTGCAAAGGAAGATGGATTTTTAGCTGGCTACCTGTTGCTGGGGGATGGAAAATGATCTTCAGGTAGGGAACACATGAACATTGGGGGACACCACAGAGCAGCCACTCAGCACAGCCTTTTCTCCCTCCCTGGGGACAGCCTGTGCTCAGCCACAGTGACCCCCCTGCATGTGAGAGTTGTCACTCACTGTTGTGAGAGTTGTGAGCATTTCCTGTCTGCCCAAGAGCCCAGTCCACGTCCTCATGAGATGCAGTGAGCACCACTGCCCTGAGGAACCCAAGGCTCCCTTTCCCACTCTGCACACATGCAAAGAACAGCCACAATATATTCCATTTAATTAAAATTGCCGTGCTGCGATAGTGCTGGTATCTATAAACCCTCCTGTTTAATCAGTGCCTGCACCATTAACGTGTCTGCAGGATAAACGCTCAGGGAACCCATCCCCAAGTGCAGCGTGACTGCAGCAGTTAAACAGCACACAACAACAGGCACCACGAGGTGGGAGATGGCAGAAATCCAGCCACTCGCACCTTTTGCTCCAATACAGGCTGGGAGCTTGCAGTTGTTTCAGCTGCTGTGACCCTGATTGCAGTGCACCTGCCCAAAAACTGTCCTGTTTAAAATGCACCTGCCAAAAACGCTGCTCTGTTTGCAGTGCACCTGCCCAAAACTCTGCAGTGCTTGCAGTGCACCTGCCCAAAATGCTGCTCTGTTTGCAGTGCACCTGCCCAAAATCCTCCTCCGCTTAAAATGCATCTGCTCAAAACACTGCCCTGTTTGCACTGCACCTGCTCAAAACTCTGCTCTGTTTGCACTGCACCTGCCCAAAAACTGCTCTGTTTGCAGTGCACCTGCCCAAAATCCTGCTCTGTTTGCAGTGCACCTGCCCAAAACCTGCTGTGTTTAGAGTGCACCTGCCCAAAATGCTGCTCTGTTTAAAATGTACCTGCCCAAAAACTCTGCTGTTTGCAGTGCACCTGCCCAAAATGCTGCTCTGTTTAAAATACACCTGCCCAAAACCTGCTCTGTTTGCAGTGCACCTGCCCAAAACAGTGCTGTGTTTAAAATGCACCTGCCCAAAATCGCTGGTGGCCGTGAGTGGTTGGTGCAGCAGCTCCCACCCACCACGGGCAGAGTCCCTGGCAGAACCCTGCCAGCACTGCTCAGGAATGACTCAGATGAAAGAGACTCATCACATTAATTCAGCTCGAGAGTTTCTCCTCTTCTGAAGCCTTCCTTCCATAGATGAACCAGACCTGACCCCATGGAGCTGATGAGATCATCCCAGGCCTCTCTTTGCTCCAGCCACAGACAAGTGACCTTTCGCAGCCACGTCAGATGCGTAATCAGCAATCTAAATAATTGCTCTATTTGGGCATCTTTGTTTTGGCTTTCCAAAATATGGCATTTATATCATCCAAAAATGACATTTATATGCCTGTTTAAGAGTTTCCATTTTGGCCTGAGGTCGGCAGATATTTTCAAACGTGACTACTAGACAAATCAATATGAATAATTCAGATGCTTTACTTGACATACCAGGAATCTGTTCTCCCATCATCTCCAGGCATTTGTTCACATGCATCCTTATATGAGGATTTAGTTTATACTTTGTGGATGTATCTTATGGTTTTCACTGGCCAAAATCATGATGATGCTTTAAAGCAAAAATCCTTTCTCCCAAAGCTCAGGCTGTTTGTTAGGCTTATTAAATAACTGAGGTGGTAAAATAAGGATTCACCAAAGAATGCCAAGCATTTCTTTACTGGAAGTGGTGGAGTGCTGGCTGTCTTTTAAAGTATTTATAATATTTTTACTATTAACAGTAGAAGTACTGCTTGGGCTGTAGGCATAGGAGGGACAGAGGTTCTTGCCATTAAACTGGAATCAGTTCTAGAAGTGATCAGTGCGTTGTTCTGGATGCACAATATTACCCAGGTGTGTAATTTGGGCCCAGACTAAGGCCAACATATTTAAATGCGAGCACGTAGTCCCCTTGACAAAGACACCAAGTGGTTCCTGCAGCTCTGCACTGGCTCAGGTGCTGTGTCCTCAGTGTTTAATGACAAGTTAGGTCCACAGCCTCTTTTCTCAGTCTGTGTTTCAGGGGGAAGTCAGCAAAGGTTTCAGAGGGAGAAGCAGCTTTAAAAAAACCAGAATTTTGGAAATTGTGCTGGAGAGACTCTCCTGTCCTGCTGAGTGTCTTTTGAATCTTAATCAAACAGGAGAATTCTCAGAGCTCCACCTCTCTCCATAGCAGCTCAGAGACAGCAAGGGCCCCCTCTGCCCCAGGAACCTGCATCCCAGGGGGAATGGCAGCGTGACCCTCCAGAGAGAAGGACACAGCAGGCAGGGAGCTGTGACTTCCTCCACCCCTTCCTCCTCTTCCTCACTCATCCTCTCCCTCCTTCAGTTGCCCGCATCACAGCTATAAACATATTTTCCAATCATCTGCCTAAGCAGCAGGCACTCTGCTTTCTGAGGGATGGCAAGGCCAAAGCAGAAAGCCTTAAATTATTCATGACTTCCCCTCGTTGCTGTCACAAAGGAATATTACTTCTCCATGATCTGTGTGTGCAATGCAGAACATTTCCTCACTGAGAAAATGTTAAAACCCACCCTTTGAGAGTAATAGGAAATAATGTGCCAGTAAATAGGTGTCACACTTGACACGAGCTGCACACACACGAGGGGCGTCCTCTTTCCTCCCCTTGCAGAATTAGAGCTCATTGTGTGACTGCCCAGGAACGCTGCTGGGAATCAAAGTGCACTGATTCAAAGCTTTTCAGATTTATTCCTTCATAGGGAATGAACCATGAGCAAAGTCAGGGTACCCAGCTCTGGCTGCACTGGCTCCAGCCTCGTTTGCTTCCCCCACCCCAATCCAATATTTGGATTTTCAGCTGCTCCTTCCCAGCCACTGCCCCGTGCTGTGCATCTGCTCCCCAGCCAAATGTCAGCTTGTGCTGGGGGTGTTAATAACGACCATTTAAACTTTTAAAAACGCGTTAAAAAAATTTCTTAAGCGAGCCTCAAACAAAAAGTACCTGCAGAGTGTTCCGTCCCCTGCCAGGAGACCTCACTCCTAATGGATCCCCTCCCACTGTGATTTTGTTTTACACAAACCTCTGCCACAAAGGCTGAGCCCCCTCAATTTCCTTTCTGTGCTACATTCCCTTGGCAGGGGGTTTAAATGATGTTAGGGTGGGAGAAATTGTGGTTTGTATTTAAGCTGATCTACACATTTTCTGCTAAGTGCTTCTTGTATAATTTTTAGCTCCCGAGACATTGCACCTTCTTACAGCCTTCAGGATGGTTGGTTTGGGGTTTTGTTTTTCCTGCTGGCTCAATGCTCCTTTTCCTCAGTCAAATCCTGCTGTTGCTTTCTGCACTTCCCTGACACAATGAAATCTGTAAAAAACCTGGTTTGCAGCGGTGACAGGCCCAAACCAGAATGCAGAACCAAACACAGCTCCAGAGAAAGGCAGGATTTGGTACTGGATTTTGTGGGTTTGGCCCTTCCTGAGGTAGAATTTGCCCCTTAACACACACTGTGCTTGCCAATCCTTCCTCCCCCTGGCTGCTGCATCAATGTGGACACAGAACAATGAATAATATTTGTAATTTAATTCCTTTGCAAGGGCAGCACACCACATTTCTGGGTCATGTGAAGCAGCTGAACCACAAAAAAGTCTGAAATCTTTTAATTCTGTTTTCCATTAGCACAGTGCAGGTCCATTCAGTTCCCCTAGACAGAGATGGGTTCCATGAGAAAGTTAATCAAGCCTCTGGTGTTCTGCTCTGCAGTGGGAAATGGCACATGTCTGCTTTACCAGGTCATGATGCTCTTGAAGAATGGGCTCTATCCCATGAAAATTCCATATTTCTTCTAGGAAAGAGCCCACAGGACAATGCTGGAGCCTTTCCTCTCCCAACCAAGTCACATGGCCTCAGCCATCATCTGTTTTTGCAAATACGTCCCAAATCCTTTCTTAACCCCAAGCCTTCAGCTGACAGAGGGTGGAGAATTATTGGGCATCACGACAAGTTTTATTTAATTTAGCATGAAGTGGTGGACAACAGTTTTGTTTTGCTTGTTTGCAGGGCGTGGGCCTTTTTCTAGACCGTGCTTTATTTATTTCTCCTGCCATTGTGAGTTAAGTACTGTGCAAGCAGCAAGAACAATCGGGTGGGGGCTGATTATTATAATTATTTCTACTATTAGTAATTGAAACAAATACATCAGAAAGACAATTCATGTTATTTTTCAGCATGTGCTCTCTCTTTCAGCTCTGCCAGCTGTCCTCACAGCAATTTCCATGCCAGCATCTCACTGAATACCAGCATTCCCAGCAAAAAAAGGTTCTGCTGGGATTTTAGTCTGCATGGAAATCAGGGAAGCTTGCAACATCATGTATCCAGAGAAATGTCTAGGTGAGATTGTTGTTGCTGCTGTGTCACATTATTTATTAATACCTGGTTTTAATAGGTTTACCCCTTATTTTCTACATTTTATTCAGGTTCCCCTCCTTTCTTCAGTACTGTGGCAAAAGGACACTTCCTTTCTCAAATATACTGAAACTGTGCATAGTCATAATAAGATTTAAGTTGCAGGATCACGTAGGGAAACTCCTTGGTCCAGAACTAAAAGGTCTCCCACTGCCAGACCTAAGGAAGAGCCTTTGTGACAGCAGAGCTCAGCAGAATGTCTGCCCCACTTAGCTCACACCTTTCCTACAGAGCCAGCCACCTCACCTGGTGTTTGCAAATGAATAAATAAAGGCTCTGTCAGTGCAGTGACAGGCAGCAAGAAAAGAGGGGAGACAGGGAAACAGCCTCAGAAACAGAAAGGAGAGGATGTCTTACGTGGAGAAGGCATTGTTCTGTTTCTCACATCGGATCCCCTTGCAGTTGTTGGGTTCCTCCGAGGCACTGGTCTCGTAATAAAAATAAAGCTGGTTCAGTCCATTGGCAAAAGCCAGAAGCACCAGGCAGTAGATAAAAAGGAATTTGAGGATGTCTAGCAGCATGCGTCCCAGAGAGATCTGCAGGGGCCCCAGGTGGGAGTTGGCTGTAAACAGGGAAATGAGGCGCAGGGAACTGAGGATGTTGGATATTGCAAAGAGGGCTTCTGCGATGAGAGTCGGGTGCCACATCTCCCACTCCTCCCTCGGCCGGGAGCCGTTGTACTGCAAGGAACAAAGAACAAGGGTGTAAAAGTGAGGTGTGTTGTAATGGCTCTGAGATAACCCCAAAAGTCACAGCTGCTGATCCTAACCCTTCTCAGGTAAATCCCAACCAGCTGCTGTGGCACAAGAAGGACTCTTCACCCCTTACATCTCAGCTGCTGTCACACTCACGTTCAAGGCTAAAGCTGACTTGATCAGGGCAGAGATGAAGGTTTAATGATGCTTTTTTATGAATTCTGCCTACTACATTATGACCCCCTGATGGTGAGAGATGTGGGACCAGGTTTTCTTTAGAGGCTTTGGGTATGTTGGCTGTTCTTAGCCTAAATTGAGAAATTTGAATTTTTTAAAAATTTGTTTTACTTTTGAGTTCACTGTCTGTGAGTTCCTTAGGTCCATGAGTTCACACACAACCTCCTTCTCTTTCAACATTTAAAGGGGTTCAGATTTTAGCAGGTTCCAGACGTAAATTTCCAGTTACTTTTGTTCTTTTTCCTCCTAAATATGACTGCACATTATAAACACAGCACATTCCAGGAACAATGGGAGGGAGGGAGAAGGAAGAGAAGAAGAAAAGCAATAAACTATTGGATGCTTCCCTTCCCATGTAATCTCTAAAAAAAAGCGCCAGCAGCCCAGAACCAAAAGGCTTTCTTCATATTAATTTTCTTATTAGTTAATTTGTCATGGCAGTTTTAGGAGAGTTGCTAAAGCAGAGGTCTTAATTACAGCTGAAACACTGGGTACAGTTGAGTGCATCAATTACAACATTAACTGGGTTTGTAATGTAACTGTAAAAGCAGAAGCATTTTCTGAGCAAAGAGCAGGTAACGCAAAAGGGCTGGTTCTGTAAAATGTGACTGCTCTGGTTCTGTAAAATGTGACTGCTCTGGTTCTGTAAAATGTGACTGCTCTGGTTCTGTAAAATGTAACTGCTCTGGTTCTGTAAAATGTAACTGGTCTGGCGAAACGACAGTGGCACAGAGAATGGAGTCAAAGACATTTAACATCAAGGAATAATTGTCCTTTTAACATTTGTCTCTGCTCATTTAACATGCTCAAAAAGGCAAAGCTGTACTCGGAATAACAGCTAACACCATAACCAGCGTGTTTAGGGCTCCTAAAATAATTTTAGTACCTTTGAAAATGGTACCAGTATCACACTGACAGACGAGATTGCAGAGGCTTTCTATTTAAATCTGAAGGTCCAATACACGAGCCCCCAGTTTTTTCCAGGGCTCAGCAAAAAGCAGGTTGATATTTCAAACTGTCCCTCTGCGTGAAGGAGATGAGACATGATACAAAGGCATTTCAGCACGACCTCGGATTGCTTCTGACATTTCCAAACTGTTCTTTATTATGTGAACATCATGGCCTGAGCCTGTTAACTTGATTTGAAGATGGGTCTCAAAATGCCTACAAACAGGCAGGGAGGTTAACTTTTGGTGGATATCCAGCAGTGGGGGTGGCTGGCTGAGATTGGGAAGCCTGGACAGCAGATTTGCACAGTAATTCCCAATTCTTTTCTGCAGGCTGGCTGGACACAGCCTCTCTGCTAAGGTTTAGCACAGATTGCACAGAAAGGTGTGGGAAAAGGTCTTCTGTGTCCCACACCTGTTTTTAAAGCAACTGGTTACAGCCATATTTTGGCCCTTTATAATGATGGTATCTCCTTGCTTGGCAAATGGAATCTTCAGAGCAGCCTGGCATCAGAGGTAACAGAGAAACAGCAGATTTCAGAGTTATCTAATGAAGCTGGGTGTCTGGGAGGGCTGGAGCAGTTTGGTTTAGTGTCAATTCAGAAGATGAAACACAGCAGAGATGTACACAGAATAGTACCAATAAATTACACCGTGCTGCCACATTTACCCTTCCTCATTACATGATAATTCAATGCAGCAAATGAAAACTGATTAAGAAAGTATTTCTACCCTATAATTAGCCTGAAGATTCCATTGGTATCAGACAATATTAGAGCCAGGTCTCGGAACCAGTCAAATCAAGGGGGAAAAAAAGTCTTCACGTAAAAACAAGGATGGAAAACATTAGTGTCAGTGTGCAATTTATTTTTTCTGATATTTGGCAGAAAGTTAAATGTCCATGTAATCCTTTGAAGTTCTAAGAAGTGTTAGAATATGGTATATTGGCGTATATCCCAGCCTATTCCAGCTCAGGGCTGTTCTATAAATAAACAAATCATGTTGCAGAATGTTTTGAAGCCATTATCAACGTTATAAACCCTCACATTTCGGAGCACACTGAGTGACAGAGGGCAGAGGGAGCTTTTGTGACCACGTGCTCCAGAACTGCTCCCACAGAAGGTTTTATGCACCTCTCAGAACCATCTGACACTGGCCCTCATCAGGAGCTGACCTGAGATGGGCCAGGTTTAATCCACAAGGGTTTGAGCTGGGCTCCAACAGACCTATTCCTGCAAACCCTCCTTTGTGTGCTGCCGTGTGGGGTTTTGTATTTAACCTGCCCGTTTCTGTGGCTCTCACAGGGAGCACAAACAGAGCTGTGCCTCCTCTGTACCTGTGCTTTGGCTGCGAGTTGAAATCCCAGTGTGTGGCTGCATAAACCCGTGGATGCACAGCTCCTCTAGTAATTTGTGTGTGAGAAAGAACCAGATTGTTAACATTTTAAAATTTGTCCGTGCATTTTACCACTTCCACCATTTTTTTTTTTTTTTGGTATTGCTTGCGGTTTAAAGACCAACCTTTCAAGTCTGTAATTTCCTCCCCAGTTCTGAATGCTGGGAGAATAAAAGACGTAATCTGTTCCTGCTTTGATGCTGTTACAGAGCTGCCTCTTCAGGGAGCAGCAACCAGCTTAAAGCTTTTCCCTTTGAAAATCTGACTCACCACGACTGCAGCCTTCAGGATTTTACAAAGGCCCCATAGCAGGGCTGTTTGCATTCTGGAGTCAATGGGCTTTGTGAAATTTTCTCCTCTTTCCCCCTCTGCCTGCTGGGCAGGACTAAACAAGGTTGCTCTGGGGAAATTCTTGTCCTGGATACTGGGAGCTGGGCTGCCAGAATAAAGCCCTTCCACCAGGGCAAAACTGGAAAGAGCAGGAGTGGCCAAGGAGCAGATCCCAGTGACTTGATTTACACCTGAGTAATTCCACTGACTGCAGAGAAGCTGCTGCTGATTCATACCAAGGGAAGAAGTAGGCCAAGCACGAAGCTCCAGCTGAAGCCAAAAAGAGCCAGTTGCATAAGGAATTTTACAGGATGCCTTTTGTGTCTTGTCTTTGAAAAAAAGGGAGACAGGAGGAAAGTGCTTCAGGCCATCCCCTGGCTTCAAACCCTGTGCATATACTAATCTGGAGCATCAGAAGTTTATAAATGTGGAAGGTGCTTTTGAGGATGAGCTCTGATGTGCGCTCTCACCACAAATGGAACATGACAGGGAAGATCCTACATGGTGTTTAAGCCCCAGCTTGCTCCTTTGTCATTTCCCTGCCCACAGGTTACAGATTGAAGAGTTTTGAGCCCTTTAAAACAGATGGAAACCTCTTAATAACTGTCTTGCTCTTCTCAGTAGAACTGTCACAAACTTCTGATTAGTAATCTCCAGATCTGTAGGACTACAGCACCTTGGCTCTGGAAGTTTTCAGGTACCCCTATTCTTGTTTTTCCTTTACCATTTTATTTAAAAGCTGTGTTTCACTGTGCATTGTTGAAGGAGGTCCAGTGCCAGCACAGAAAATAAAAGTGCTTTTCCAAGTGAGTAGCTACAAAAGGCACAGAAAGTGGAGAAGTTTCTCCCCAGTGCCCAAACAATCTATTTAACTTTTAATCAAAGGGTCAGAAGGAGCAGGATGTTCATTCTCCAAACAAATGAATAAGCTTTCCAGGTGAATTTTCAAAATTGGCCTGCTTGCAAAGCTGCTGTTTTCTTTGCTCTGTAATTTTGATTTGTGCAGTTTGTACCCTGTGTACTACAGCTCTCACCAGCACGTTACAAATTCCCTCTCCCAAGTCACTGTACCTTGACGTAGGCAACGATTTTGAGGGAGATAGTTGCAAGATAGAGGGAGTTCATTGCAAAATCCATCAGATTCCACCAGTCGTGCACGTACTCATTGAATCCACCATCCCACATTTCCTTGATTTCTCCCCAGATGAAACCTGTAGAAAGGAAAGGAGTTCATTACCATGACAAAGCATTATTTGCCATTAAAGCTCTGTGTGTGTGTATATATATATATATGATGTAATACCAGACAATTTAAAATTAACAGCTCGGAAAAAAACGTCTCATCCCTCCTGCCTCCTACAAAGTACAATGCTGCTGATTATATTTTACAAGTCTGTGGGGAATGTAGTCTGGAGAGAGCTGAAAAAGACCTTGGTTTCCTACCCAGGGCTCCAGATATGCACATGAGGAGACTGCCTGAAACACATGTTATTTATAACCAGTGTGAGTGAATTGGCTCCGCTTAAATTTGTTCTACGTGAATAAACTCTTTAAGCAGCTGCATTTGGTGTAGTTTCTAATAGATTGTCTGCTCTCCCAGACACTGTAAGCAATCCACTGCTCTGTTGGACAGCACTGATTTTCCCTGACTTTCTCCAGCAACACCAGAACCAGCCTCTGCGTGCCAGCACAGCTCCTCCCTGACCTGGAAATATCACACCAAAGAAGGAAGGAGCGGATCCATTCTCTGTGCTCAGCCACTGTATTTATGCATCTCACTGTGCAAAAAGCCCACGGGGGATTATTTGTGAGGGAAGGTGAGACTCAGCATGAAGCAGGGCACTGCAGCCTGGCACCACATCCCTGGGCAGTGACTCACCTCACGTCAGATACTGATGCCTAAAGAGGCCAACCTAGAAACAGAGACTGGACAGGAGTAAGGGAATAAAGGTGGATATTTATTTGAAAGGCCTTCAGAGGCACACCCTGGGCAGGCCAAAGGCTGCACCCAAGATGGACCCCGAGTCACGAGTTCTTCACACTTTTATAGCTTTGCTCCATTTGCATCTCAACCCAATTTCACCAATTAAACTTTAGCTAATGATGGAATTTGCCCTCAGCTTGCCCCCCTTCTCAAGATGCTGGGTTACACATTTTGGGCCTAGGCCGGGCTGGGTGTCCTTGGAGAGCAGCCTGGAGAGGCTTTGTTCTGTCTGTCTCAGCATGAGAGAGCAGCAGCTCACAGGCTGCAGGACACTGCAGAGTTACACACTGGGAATACAGAATTTGAAACATATAAAAGCTAAAACGTAAGGCATCAATACGGCTCTGAGCTTTGTGAGGTGAGTGTTTGTTCCCAAGGACATGGCCAGAGCCCATCATGTCAACTCTGAAATGCCTTCTGGTGGTAATTTTTGGCACTTGCCAGTGCTCACCATACTTCCTTGCAGCTGCAAGGCTGAGGGACAGCTTGTGAAGTTCATCACCAGACTGCTAAACTCTCCTGACATAGTTCTGATTATAAGTAATTTCTGTGTTCTTTATTGTAGAATTGTTTGTGTATTTTTGAAAGCCTAAGTCCCATTAAAAAGCGAATGGCAGCTAGGCTCCTTCATCCCCTAGGTGCTTCCGAAAATGTCTTTAGAGCCCCAGGTATTTTGGATTGCCCAGTTAACATTATCCTTGAATGAAAACCTGAAATGTGTGTGAAAAGGAAACAAAAAAAACCCAAACAAAGTACACCTCCAGGTGCATTACCAATACAATTACCCAAACTGCTGCCCCTGCCTAACCACAGGAAATTGCAGTGGTCACTCATCTGCTGCTTGCAACTCAACTTTAAGGACCTGGGAGTTCAATCTGAAGAGCAGGCAAAGTTGCAATGAAGTGCTGCACGCCCCCAAATATCAATCTGAGCTGTTCAGCTGGCAGCCAGCAGGTCAATGGCCACACAAGCATAATGTCAGGGCCAGCCAGGTAATCTTATTACAGCTGCCTCCACGTCTTTGCATGCACGCACACCCATAAAATAAAATAAATCAATGGAGAGGAGCCTGTTGAAGAACTCACGCGGTGTATTTATAGTGAGTTATCATTGCTGGTTACTATAGTTACAGCAATGCTGTGTGTGCCTGTTCTCTCTCCTTTTATAGTGGAAAATATTTCGTAAATAACCTTTAATCTGGTGAAACTGTTCTAATTTCTCCGTTTAATAAATAGTCATACAATAGCTCTCTTTATCCAAAACAAAGGAACTCAAGAACAGACAGCTGTAAGAGGTGCTTTTGAAAGGTTTTTTAAATGGGTTATCCTTCTTTCGTCTGCAAATCAATTTTGCTGAAATGCCTACCATTTCCCTCAATTTTAACCACGAATTTAAAGATAAAGTGAAGATATCACCTAAGCTCAGAAAAGACATTTAACCTCCTGAGATTACTCTGAAGTTTCCACCAACACCTGCATTTCAATGCATAAATCAGCTTCATCAGATAATGAGGCTGGTGGTGGAGCTGTGCAAGGAGCACGGTGCCCTGGCTCGCCACCCAAAGTGATTTGTGAACATGTTTGCAACTCTCACTCTCCTTCCTCGTTCTCCATCAGCAGCTTCAGGTTTGGCACAGGAACAGCTGGGTTTGCTCAGCACAGAGCCAGCCTGATCCAGAGCCACCACAGAAACAAGGAGAGGTGTCCTGGGGTCACTGGGAGAGGGGAGCCAGCAGAGGTGGGAAAGCAGAGGCTGGAGGAGAGCCAGAAATGTGTGGGAACCACTGCCCATGAGCACAGTGCCTGGTGACACCCCAGCTCCCAGTGGTGCCACATGCTGAGGGCACAGCAAGGGACATGGGAGCTGAACCAGAGGAGAGATCAGGATCCTGATGCAACTCACAGGGTTCCACCTGCTGGAAGCTCAGTTTGGAAGGGTAAATACTCCTCTCTCATCACAAACACATCCATCTGGGTTCTCTGCTCTTCTCCCACCTCATCCCATCTCACTGCCTCACCTGAACATCCTGAACAGCACACAGACACCTCCTTCTCTTCCCAGCTGTGGCTGCCCAAAGTGTAGGAAACACAGGAAAAGGTAAAAGGATTCAAAGATACAAAAATTCTCTTTGTGACACAAAGACTCTCACATTTAACTTTGAGACAATCAACACTCCCTCCTTCTCCTGCTGCTACCAGAGCACTCGATGTTGTCAGTGTTATCAGCACAGAGTGAGGCTTATCTTGCCTTTCCTGCATTCCTTATCTGGGAGGAATAAGGCGGGCTGGTTCCTGTGCTGCCTCTGGGAGCAGAGAGAGCAGAGCCAGGCTCTGGGCACTGCCCGTGCCCTGTACCAGCCAGCAGGGCCCTGCCAGCAGCAGCAGTGATGCTGTGTGTGACCCTGAGCTCATTCCCAACCTGCTCCTTGCTCCGAGTGTGGGGGATCAGGGAGGGAGCCGTGTCTGCTGCGGTGTGCTCGGGTCACGTCTGAGGCACTTCAGATGGCACAGAGCAGCAGAGCAGCCCCGGGCCAGCAGGATCTGCTGTTCCAGAAGGAGCCCAGCTGTTCTGTGCAGTTTCTGGAGCTGGCTGCCAAATGTCTTCACATGCTGGGCTTGGGGGGGAGTCCCCACACAGTTGGCATGGGTGCGAGTCAGCATTGCTGCGTGTGGGATTTATGGGATTTACCTAGAACCCAGGGCAGGATGGGGTGTGGGATTTATCCAGAACCCAGGGCAGGATGGGGTGTGGGATTTATGGGATTTATCCAGAACCCAGGGCAGGATGGGGTGTGGGATTTACCTAGAACCCAGGGCAGGATGGGGTGTGGGATTTACCTAGAACCCAGGACAGGATGGGGTATGGGATTTATGGGATTTACCTAGAACCCAGGGCAGGATGGGGTGTGGGATTTATGGGATTTATCCAGAACCCAGGGCAGGATGGGGTGTGGGATTTACCTAGAACCCAGGGCAGGATGGGGTGTGGGATTTACCTAGAACCCAGGACAGGATGGGGTATGGGATTTATGGGATTTACCTAGAACCCAGGGCAGGATCATCCACTCCACGATGGTGGGAGGTGGCCCCTGCATGTGCAGGTCGGTCCTGACGATGTGCTGCGACGCCAGCAGCAGCATGAACAGGAAGGTCAGGTAAGAGCCGGTGTGGCAGATAAACTTGATAAATGGCTTTTTAATGAACAGTCCCAGCCTGCTCTTGGGTGCAATCAGGTACGCCACGGATAGCACAGGGAAAAGCAGTCCAATGGTGACACAGGTCAAGAGTTTCACTGCCCAGTGTTTCCGCCTCCAGCCCGGAAAGCCGTCGTACCAGAGCGTTGCTAGCAGCTGCTGGCAGTTTGGCTGAGCAACAAACTGGGGAGGAAAAAAGAGAGAAGGATTATTACTGACTGCTACTCCACGTGCACTCCCCCTCACATATGTGTTAGAGCCCACACAGACCCTCAGATTATGTTTGGGGCCGGCTATGGGCTGGAAAAAGCATATTTTGGAGATAAAGGGAGGAAAGGAGGGAGGCTTCGCTCTTCTTTTTTCTGTGTAGGATTTAAGATTCCTTCTCGTGGAGGAAGTTTTTTTCTATTTGCAGCACCCTTAAGTGGATCAGCCACTCACCACACACGCAGCCTCGTGCAAAAGCAGCACCACGAAAATTACTACGAGCTGTTTCTCTCCCCATGTGTTGGAGCACGTTCCTTTTCAGAATGTTTCGGGTTTCGACCGCCTCGAACGAGTCACTGTCAGCATCCTTAAAAAGTGACTAAAAGATGAGACAGGAGGGAAAAGGTGCAAAGCTCTCAGAGTGTGTGTGAGAGGCAGAACGTCTCCCAGAGCGTGTGGGGTGCTGCAATGTGTGTGTGTGTGGGCTGGGCTGACATGAGACAGCAAACAGCAGCGTGAGGTGTGGCCAGGTGACATCTGGTGGGAAGCAGGACAGCACATTTGGAACCCTGCCTCGCTGTTCAGGAGCAGAGCAGCTGTAAAATGTAAAGGGATTAAGCAGAGGCCAACGGGAATCTTTGATCACGGAGGCAGAAGTGGCAGTTCACTTTCACCCTGTAAAAAATAGCATTGTGCTGGTGATTTACTGCATCTCACCCTGTCCTCACCACACGTGCTCAGGTTGCAGCTCCTTCAGGCTGCTCTCAGACCAGGCAGCCTTTGGGATTTCAAACCAAGCCATGATATTTCTGCTCGGTGCCAGAAGATTTCATGTTCCTGATTATACCTGGACAGCCCCATGGTTTTTGTCAAGGCTTTCCAGACCCAGAACTAACTTAGAGATGTCTGCAAGGCCAAGACAATTCCATTTTTCTTCAAAAATCTCTAGCCCACGCCCAAATCTTTTAAATATTCGTTCACCACAAAAACTGCCCAGTATTGGGAGGACTTTTAAGCACAGTTCTCAGAGTGCTCTGAACAAGCAGAGAGCTGTCATTGCCATGTTCAAAATGACTAAACCAAGGTCAGACAAAAGGACAAATTAGTTGCTCATTCTGATGAAGTCATTCACTTCTGTAAGTATTTTTAGATTTTGTTAATATATTTTATATGTCTTAATAGGCTGTTTATATCAGAATCAGAGCATTCTTGGACTGGGTAGTTCAAATATATTCAATGACCCAAAGTAGCAATGAAAAGAAGATCTCCAAGAGAACTATCTGGCATTTATGAAGCTGGATTTTTATGTGTTATTACATCAAGAAGCTTCTGATGATTTCTGCATTGGCACATAGCTGATGACACCCTGCTCCAGAGGGCTTGGGAAAAAAGGATACCAGAAGAGTGTGTGATTTGGAATCAACCAGCACATGCAGGCAGCTGAAAATGGGCAGCAGCTCAGGGGGTGATGGTCTCCAGAAAAAGCCAAGACCTGTTGCTTGTGATGATGGGAAAATATTATTGTAAAATTCCATATCTGGGGACAGTGACCATAAAATCACAGAATCACAGAATGGTTTGGGTTGGGAGGGACCTTAAAGATCATCCCATCCCACCCCCTGCCATGGGTGGGACACCTTCCACCATCCCAGGCTGCTCCAAACCCCCTCCAGCCTGGCCTTGGACACTGCCAGGGATCCAGGGGCAGCCACGGCTTCTCTGGGCAGGTGAGAGAAACAACTCCACAGAAACTGAAAACCTGCCAAGCATCGATTGGTGTTTGGCTGTGTTTTAACTCTGATTTCAGAAGGGTCAGAGCTTTGTGTTTAAAACCTGGAAGATTCTGTTACAGTGCTCTGTTTTCTCAAGATCCCAATCAGGAGCTGATACTGGATGTGTTCTGCAGTGACTCACAGGGCAAGAGATGCTGCTGCATCTCTGAGATGAGGCACAACTTTTCTTTTCTTTTTTTTTTTTTAATTTTTTTTTGAGGGAGAAAATGTTATAAACACATTTTCTCTTTATCACATATGATAGAAAGCTCTAAGGGGAGAATAAAACTATTTTTCCCCTGAGTCAAAGTCAAAGTCATTTGAGAAATCAAATGACTATATGTTCCTCTGGTTGCTGTGCAACTTGCAAGCATCTTAAAAGTGCCTCTTCTCTGCCTAATAGCTCATTTCTAAAATCTGCTTTCTCAGTTGTATCTGATGTTAGTTCTTCAAATGGAGACAAATTCACACATCATGAAAGAGCAGCTTTAAAGAGCAGATTGGCAAAAGGGAATGGAAATGGAAAAAGCCATTAAATTTTCCAATCAAGCTGGTCCCAACCTCAATGAAAATTGCCCAAGGGAAATTTAAGCACACCACACAAAGAGACTCCGTAATGTCATAAACCACCAAATGCTGTGTTTATTAAAGGTAAGGCCAAGCACTTACCAAAGTAGACTTTTACTGACTTGTATTAGTCCAACTTATTAATCACAGATTTAAAATCAGTGAGCACTGATGCTTTTATCTCCAGTAGTGCAGTTGGCTGAAAAACAAAATTTCCAGTGTGCAGAAACACTGGAATTCTGAATTATAGTGAAGAAGCCAACCAAGGCACTGGTGTGCTGCCTAAAGAATTGATTGGTTTTTGGTGACTTTGCTTCTAGGTGCTGTTAACTAAACCAAACCACCAAATTCATTGACCAGACTAAATCACTGAATGCTCAACTTATTAAAGATTGTATAGGAGTCATGGTGCTAAATCAACACACATAAAATACAAAAATATATTCTTTTAGATGTGAAGTATCCTGGAAACTCTGATAACATTGTGGAATTTTTGTTATCATCCGTAATTTCCAATTCCTCCATAAAGTTAAGGAAATTTCTACTTTACAAATAGCAGAGCAGAGAACATGAAAACAACTTGACATCTTCAACAGTACTTGTACCAAGGCCTTTCCTGAGTGCAAGTTAATTTTCCACGTAAGTAACCCCAAATGTGTTTTTTTGCTTGTCTGCAAAGCCTTTCATGTGCCACAGACTGAAATAGTGCCTGTGTATATCACAGCCTTTTATCATTTCACATGAATGTCTCTTGTGTGACAGGATTTGGGATCAGTTAAGGTTTCTGCACAATGAAAAACAGGAAAAAACCTGAATATTGTCCCAGTTCTGTGGATGGTCCAGAGTCAGAGGCAGATGTAGTGCACCAGAAGCTCTGCTGAGAGAACATACGACTATCAAACGCTGTTTCTCCAACACTTGACAAGCATTTTATCCAAGGACTGCTGCATTACAGGAGCCTCCAGTCTCCAGCACAAACAGCAGCACAAGCCATCACCCACAGACAGGATGGAGGATGCTCTGACAGCTGCGTTAGTGAAAGGAAATGTCACCAAGAGGTGGCATTTCTGCTCATTCAGTGAATGCAGGAACTAAATGTTTGATGCTGTGCAGGGTTTTGCTGGGGTGGAGTTAATTTTCCTCACAGCAGCTGGGCTTTGGCTCTGTGCAGGAAACAGGGCTGATAACACGGGGATGTTTGAGTTCTCACTGAGCAGGGATTACACACAGCCAGGGCTTCTCCTGCTCCTCACCCTCACCAGGGAGGAGGTTGGGGGGCACAAGGAGCTGGGGGGACACAGCCAGGACAGCTGATCCCAGCTGACCCCAGGGATATCCCAGACCATACGGCACCACCCTCAGCACAGGAAGCTGGGGGAGAAGGAGAAAGTGGGGGATGTTTGTGTTCCCAAGTGACACCTGATGGAGCCCTGGGGATGGCTGAGCTCCTGCCTGCCCATGGGAATGGTGAATGAATTCCTTGTTTTGCTTTGCTTGCACACATGGTTTTTGCTGCACCTGTTTAAACTGTCTTTATCTCAGCCCACGGGTTTTCTCACTTTTCCCTTCCAGTTCTCTCCCTCATCCCACTGGCAGGAGTGGGCGAGTGGCTCCTGGGGCTGAGCTGCTGGCTGGGGTTAAATCACCACAGAAGCATAGAAGCCTGTGGTTGTACAAAACATTGTCCAGGCTGGTCCCCACCTGCAGATGCATTTCTGGAGGAGCCAATCCCAAAAACCATCTCCTTCTCCGTTACCTGCTGAGCAGAACCTGTCCCTAGCTGAAGATAACAGTTCACTGAATGGTTGGGAGATAAGATTGCAACTCAGAGTCCCTCCTTGTGAGCACAACACCCCTGTGTTACCTGTGAGCAAGGTGCTCAGCCTCCTGCCTTCTGAAAATGGGAATGAATATCTTTGCCTTTCCAAGAAATGAGATCAGCAACTCCAGTCATGTTTGGGAAGCACTCTAGAGATTACTGCAGTACAAAGTCTTTTATGTTCTCTTTTTCTCCTCTCAGCCTTGCCAGGGTCTTTGTGTAACATTTGGCTTGCAGGTGGATTGTGCTATTAGAGAATTTCATTTTCAGTGTTCATCATGCTCATTGCCACCTAATCCTATACCAAGGGGAAAATTTGTAAGGGGAAAAAAGCAGCTGCTGGATGGAGTGCCTTTTCCTTAATAACTAATCTTTACTGATATTTTTAAGTCACCTAAATTCCACTTCTTGGGAATTAAATGCTTTCTGCATGCTGTCAAACACAGAAATTATGTTCCACCCCCCTCCCCTCATCTATGGGGAAATCCCTGATCTCTCGCAGTCATAAGTAATTTAGGATCAGACACAGATGGGCTGAGATGTGAATGCCTCAGGGAGCAACTGAAATAGCTCCCTGATAGACATCACAGGGGCTGAGCACAGCATCCCTCTGCCTTTATTCTGATTATCGTGACTGCTGCCAACAGCCTCTTGTTTGGAGTTTGTTGGAGTTCTTGTCTGCACTCTTGCTGCGGATGGCGAGGGCGAATGCTCTTCATAGATGAATAACCACTAATTTGGAACTGCAGAGCTCAGTCTTAATAAGCAGGACCGAGTTCTATCAGTCAGCTCCAGCAGCTCACAGGGAGGTCACCACTGAGAGCCAAACACGGCGTGGGAGCCATGAAATTACCTTTAGCTCCCCTGTGACACTCCTTTCAGTAGGTCAGACCTCACCAACGTCACCAGAACCCAGAGCATCTCAAACCTTCGAGGCTGCTGGATAACACTCTCTGCTGTTGCCCTCTACAATTAAAGGTATTTTAGCTCTGGAAAGGCAGATTTTCTCAGGAGCACAGCTAGATTTTGCAGCCTGGGTGCACTGTCTGATGCAGCAGCATAACTATATATTTTAGAAAGGTCTGCAAAGAATGCAGATTTCTTATTAATCCCTGTCTCCCATGAAAAGGAGAAATGCCATTGCCATTCTCCACTCAAGCAGCACCACACACTTCCAGGGCCACACAAACCCCTCTCCCTCCGTTTGTACCAAGAACAGGATCTCCTAAGGAAGAATGGAAATGTGGTGGTTACATCAGGCTGATAAGGGAAATTCCAGTGGGCAACAGTCAGAGAGCTTAATTTCTAAATTAGCCCGAGACAGGAGAGAGAAATTCTGTGTGGCCTAATTTGATGGCTGCTGCAGAGAGCCAGTGAGCCCTGTGAGACCACCACTTCTTATCTTATATTCCAGATAAGAAATGCCAGCCTCCTCAAGTTTGCAGTGTTGCAAACAGTGAGATGAATAAGAAAGGCCTCTTTTGTAACAAATTTCTTTTTAAAGTTCAACCTTGTTAATGACTGCAAAGTTATTTACATTCTGCTGCCGGAGTGTGAGCTGCAGAGGGTAAACACCTAATGGCTGTTCATCCTGTTAATTAAGGACTTTCTGCAAGAGGAAAAAAAAAATAGGGAGAAATGACAGAAAGGAGTTGGAGGGGGAGCTGTGTAACGTGGGGGAAAGGGACTACACAGCTCAACATTCCTCATCAGACTCTTCCACGAGATAATAGTTTTTTTGCAGGATGAATATCCTACCAAAAACACAGCTGCTGCTCACATGCCTGTGAGTAGCAGCAGTGAAGCACGGATGAAAATCCAAATGGCAGCATTCCTGCCATCAAGGAGATCACGTGGCTGAGCTGGACGAGCCCTTCAAGAAAACCAGGTGCTACCCAAATTGCTCAAACCCTCAGCTGGTGAATAAAACAAACTCCAGATCCTCCACAGATGAACATATGGCCTCAAATTAAGATGGGAATTTAGTTTAATCTGTTCTTAAAGTATTTTAAATTATGATGACGCATGAATCTTAACTAAAGGTCTCCTATCCATAATAGATCTCTCTGGTGGCAGCAGACGTGAACTCAGCTCAAGTGGTAGCAATTGGAAATTCAGCAGTGAGGTTAAATCTGGCAAAAGGAAAGAGTGAATAACCTCTAAAAGCCTGCCACTGTTCCATCAAAATTTGTGGGTTTAACACCTTCCAGTTGGATTGGCTTAAATATTTAAATTAAAAGGTCCCACATATCCTAGGACAAAGACAGATGCTTGCAAATCCCGGATAGCTACCCATGGAAAAAGCAATTATAAAGTCTTTAAGCTTGAAATTAAATCCACCTCTACCCAGGGTGCTTAAACGTGTGTTTAGCTGAAGGTTTGTATTTATGGCTTGTGTCAGCAGGATTTAGGTGCATTAATTCTGCACTGAATCAAGGCAAGGTGCTGAACTCTGCTCCTGGAGCAGACCCCCACCAGAACAGGTTCCTCTGGGCCAGGGCCTGAGCAAGAACCCAACAGAACCACAACTTTTCAGTGTTTATTCCAGCAGACAGCTGACTAGAGTCGATAAATAAATTCCTGAGGGGTGTATCCCAGCAAACATCCCAGGATACAGCTCTCTCCCAAAGGTGCAGGAGGTCTGGGCTGGGTTTCCAAAGGCAGAGAGCTGCAGAATGAGATGAGCATGAGCAATGCACCCCAAAGTGAGTGAATTCCCAACACACACCTGGGTCCCAAGAGCTGAGCAGGGCATATTGGACACAGAAGCACTGGGAAAACACTAGAAACTGTTTAGAGACAAATCTATCAGCACCTCCTAAGTCTTCTTTCAGGCAGCACTTCAGGAGTTACAAATTTTGGAAATGAATACTGGGAGCTCTCAGGGGCTTTAGCAGAAGTGGGGAAGGTATTGACTTTTAAGTAAAAGGCTGGGCTCATTCTCTCTGGTGAATTACTAACATTTACCTTAAATAAGTGATAAGTAAAGCAAACATGAAAATTTTTAAAAGCCATTCAGGAGTATTTTTAAACACATACCTACTTTACACGATTAGTGTTAATAAAGTTCCAAATTCATTTTTCCTTGCTGACCTGAGACACATTTACGCTGGAACTGTGTAATTTTGGATTCCTTTTTCCTTCTGCCTTACCTTCTCCTGAATGAGTAAATTTACTCCAATATCCACGAAAGAGCAGACTAGCACACTACAAACACTTCTCACCTCCTTGGGAACCTCCAAAGCCTACCTCTGCTGCTGGGTTGTATCACCCTGGCAGAACAGACGCTTTGCTGAAGGAAGTTTACTCAGCCAGCTGGGGTTTGGAGAGAATTAAGAACAAAAACTGCAGTCACAGCTTTTAAATGTCAGTCTGCACAAGAGCTCAGTTTGGGGGGTGTCATGACAAACCCATCTATTCATCTCACTTCTCCCGGAGCCACCTGTGAGGTGGTGACTGTTCTCAGTCACCTCGTCCAGATGGTGATGGACCTGATCTATACACGAGGTGTGAGGAGTGTGGAATCTCAGCTCTTTTCTGAATGGAGCTTCATAACTCACTTCCCTAAGGCACAGGAGTGAAGCTGAAATTCCCAGAAATCAGGTCAATAACAATGATCACTTCTATATCCAAGTGAGAGAATCCACATCCACAGTTTCCCCCCAGGGTTTATTATTACCGGATGTCATTCAAAGTATGAAATAATATGATTTACTCTTCTCCACTGACATAAAGCTGACTCCAAATACACTTCAGAGCTTCAGATGTGGGAGCATTGAACACTTGGCTGTTACAATACATGAGGCATCACTTCTCCTCTCCAGTTCCTGTTGTCTATAGAAAGCCCATCAATCATGTCCTGTACTTCGGCTTTGGCTTCCCAAGCCTCTTCTCTGGCTGGCAAGAAGACTGATGGGAAACATGAAGTTAAGGGAACTGTCAAACTCACTAAATCATTCTTGAACACTGTTAAAACAGTGGCAACCTCTTTAGCTTTCAACATATGATCCCATCTTTGTGCAGGGGATCATTAAGTGAGAGGCACAAGGCACCAAAAACTACTTAAAGAATGATCCTGGCATTTTCTGCCCGCTGCACATCACCATAACGCAATCCCAGTCCTTGTCCTTGACCTACATACCAGTCTTAGGGTGCTTTTTCAAATTTGTGCATGACAAGATTAGTCAGAGATGATTTTGCTGTCAAAAGACAGTGTTCTGCAGTTCTGTTCCGTGACAGCTGCAATATGTGGCTAACCTTCATCAAGTGAGAACATTTTGGCGTTACGTGAACGATGTACCAAATAATGCTGTTCCCTCAAATAAACATTCCAGTCCGCTCTGTCAAACCGGTGAACCATCAGCCCTCTGAATGTTATTTCTTCTTCCAAGTTTGGAGAGGAGTTAAGATTTAAGTGCCACTTGTCCTAATTTTTGTAACGCGATGATGCAGCTGTACAGGTTAAATTTCCGTGACAACTTCCCAGAGTGAACAAATAGATCTGGCAACTGCACGAGAGGAGGGGCTCTGAGTCATGCACCACCAGTGATCAGCAGGGATGCCTCTTTTAAGGGTGCAAACACAGACAAATCTCCCCGCCTGCCACCCCGAATTCCTGCCTCTGAGGCTGCTGATAACAGCTCAGTTAGTGCCACGCTCACGGAAGGTTTTCTGAGGTGGTCAAGTGCTGCTGGGATGGAGTTTGAGAGAAAACAGCTTCATTTAGCACAGGCCACTGCTCACACACCAGATGGGAACATTGCTGCAGACAACAATGAACAAGTGAAAGGATGGCTGTTGGAAAAGGGAAGGTCAGCTTGGACACTTGAAATCCCTAAACTTACGTTCGGGTTTGTGGCGCAGGACAGACCACACCATCCTCACCATGGATGGAATATGGATGTTCCAGATCCCTAGAAACCAAGGAAAGCTTCCACAAGGAGCAGCTCTGCTTCCCTCACCTCGTCCTAATAAAGACCTTTTCACAACCTGCTGATTTCCTTCAAGAAATCTGGAAGTAAAAGCCTCTTTATTACTCTTGTGAGCTGTGCAGGCTCAAGCAAGACTTTTCATTGTGCCTTTAAAGAGCACAATACAAATATTCAGCCCTGTATCATTATTCCTCCAGGCAGTATGGCAAGAAAACAGACAAACCCACAGGAGAATAACTCAGCTTTGCCTGCGAGCAAAGAAAGATCTGTGGCCATCCATCAAGATACCTGAATGGCTTTCAAAACGGGTAAACAAAGTGCAGGCAACGAGCTTTGATTTTCACAGGCCTCGCACTTCATCTTTCATGCATCTCTGATATTTTTATAAGCTCTTTTTATACACTAAGTGAAGTGCCCTTAGAAATTTCCCAGGTTTATGCACGCTCCCTGGAGAGGGATGCTGTGCTTCTGACTGCAGCCACACAGTTGACAAGAGTCAAGACACAGCGGAAAAATATGCGGCATGGCAGGAATGATTATTCATTCACTCCAGAACTGCATCTCAGGAGGTGCTTGGCTATGTAAACGTCCTGGAAAAAAAGAAAAAAAAAAGGACTGAAACTGTTGAAGCTTTATCCTGAAGAGAAAAAACGGCGAAGAGCAGTGTTTTTAAATTAGAAAAGCAAACAGTTCTGCTTCTGTCCTTTGCTGCCATTTGATTAGAGCACAGTGAGGAAGAGAGATGGAGGTTAAGGGCTTCTGAGAGGGAGTTCCTCTGTGCACTCCTTTGATCTAATTCTGTGGAAGTGCTAAGCAATAGAGTCATAGATAAAATAATGTTTTTCTCTGAGTGCCTTGCATTGTGTAGACTTCTCACAGACAGATAAACTAAACCTGCACAGCATTTTGCCAGCACCAGAAAAACGCATTAAAACCCCCACTACTGTGATGTTTCACTTCATTTTGGAGATGTGAATGACCTGTGACGGGGAGCAGGAAAGCAGGAATAAGCTGAATGTATATTGCCATCCTTGTGGCTCAGCAGAACGTTAAATACGAGGAGAAATCTGCCCTTTTAGACCTGATTCACTGCTACACTGTGGTTGTTTTACGTTACTGGCAAAGCAAAAAAAACCTTAAAGGACATAAAAATTCCCTTTGCATGCTGCCCGTGCTCTGATTCCCTAACCCAGCCACATACCCTTTACACACAACTGTGCTTTACAAGAGTGGCAGGATCCTAAGAGATGACTTTTCCCCATCTTTTCTTAGAAATGCAAACAAATTAACAAATGCAGAGCTAATTTGGTGCCGGGAGAGCACAGTGAAGACTGATCCTCAACAGCTGAGCTGTGCCTTTTCCTATTAGGCCCTCAGCACCCTTTCTCCTTCCAAAATTAGTCATGAATAAAAGAACTAGAAAAGTAATAATATGAAGACAAACACCACATACTACAGAGCGTTTATGAAAAGCCTGCTGATCACTTAGATCTTAATTACTGTGGTCCTTGGAAAATAATTTCTTTAACAGAGGGCTGAGAGAACTGATGTGTCCATGCTGGGTCTAACTCATCGTGTTCCACAGTGTTTAGTGCTGTCCTCATTTTTCCCTCAGATTTTGTGACTGCCATGCAAACAGGGATCACAGTTATTAAGTCCTTCCCATCTTCTAAAGTTGAAACTGAGGACACAACCATTCTACACTTCAGATGAGAAGGGAGAGGGAGCTTGAGAACATTGCACAGCATGTTTTTACCATTTACTGCCATAAAATATACTACAAAGCTACCTAAGGGCACATTTTAATCTTTCCTGTGTAATTGATTTTTTTTTCCCCTTCTGTGTAAACAGTAATTTACCTTCTAGGATTTACGGGCTTATTAAAAACAAACAGGAAAAGCAACAAATTTATTCTCCATTGTTTTGGCGCTCCTCCAAAGAAGAACGGTCTTCTTCCTCATCAGCAACACATTCCTCAGTTTATAAAATACTTAACATGTGTCATGTTTGGGAGTAATCAAAACTTGTACCTCCCAAGGGGTTTTTTTTTTGAGAAAAAAATACCAGAATGGAAGATTTTTCTAGCCTTTGTAAAGACAAATTCCATGATCTCTTCACCCATTTCCCCTTAACAGCTTCTCTGAAAAGAATCTTGAAGTTGACCTTATCTGCCTGATTAAGCTGAAATGGAATAATTTCATATTTTTGGGGGAAATTTCAGGTTTATTTCACTCAAAAAGAAAAAAGCTTCAGGAAATTTGTCTGAAATCAATGTGAAATTACACATTCTTTGTACTGAATATACAGACCTAACAACTGCAGTAACACCCCAGAAAATAACCGAAGCCCACGTTGGGTTCTCCTCTTAGGCTGCCAGAATTTGACTTTTATCTTTGTCAACGTTAAGATGTAAAAAGCTTCTCCATCCAACCCAATCCCATTTAACATTAAGACATAAAAAGCTTCAGCAGAACAAGATGATCTACTTTAAGAAGTCTGTTTTGCTCTGCAGAACTGTCTTTCATGAAAACCAAACTCGCTTCTATTTTCCTTCCTGTCCCCACAAAAAATCCTCTCAGTCTGATACTCCTCAGTCAGGATTAAAAAACATTTCTCAGTGTCTCCCTGGCAAATGTTCCTACTCGTTTTTTCAGAAGCTGGCAAGGATGTTTGTATCTTGCTTGATGTTTTGTGTTGTGCTAATTACCATGATAAGATGGCCTAATTACCATGATAAGAAAACCCCAGCCGCCCTGCAGGATGCTGCAGGGTTTTTGTGAATAACCAGGTGGGATGATAGGGTTCAGGAGCTGCTTTCCCAACCTCATTCATTCTGCTCCTGCCCACCAGTATTCCACCTGAAAACAGCACCGACTGTAGCTGGCAACACAGAGCATATTTGCTATCATTTTTAGGCTGGAACTGTCATGAATATGTCACAAAACATGGAATTTGTCCATATGCTTGGAATTCAGTCAAACACGCCTAAAAAAAAAAAAGATAAAAACTGTCAAGAAAGCAGGCAACGATTAAAAATTTTAAAATGAAAGAGCTTCAGGACTGTTCAGCACCACGTTTCAAACACAGCGAGCTGCTTCAGACTTGCAGCTTCTCAGTGTGAACACAAGAGCAGCCACAGATCTGCACCTGGATGTCACCAGTGACACAGTGGGATCTGTGTGCAGTGCTGGGGTGACCTGGAGCTTGTGGCTGCAGAGTCTGGGCCTGCCAGGCCAGTGGAAAAACAGAATTATGATCTCTGCTCCTTCTCAGATTCAATGAACATTGACCTGATTACCTGTGCTGCCCTTCTCCAGAGTAACTCCTCACTATTTGTCCGTGTCCCTAAAGCACTTGTGGTGTTACCTAACCCTGTCATGGAGCAAAAACACAGCCTGACATGACACCAGTGACACCAGTGAGCCTCAGGGACATTCCCCTGGAGCAGCCCAGAAACAGCAGGCAGGGACCAAGTGCTGGATCCCGGGAAGTTTGAGGTTCCAGCTCATTGCATCGAGGAGCTGGCACTGGGGAGGCACAACAGTATGGATGCTAAAAAGCTTTAGCAGAGAAATTTTCCAGCTCTCTGCAGCATTCTGTGAGAGCTCCGTCTTTCCCATCCAAACTATTAAAAACATCGCTATGGGTTCTGTAAACCAACTTTGCTATCTTGCACCTGCAAGTTGTTATGGTACTGACCAGAGAAATATTTTGAAATGGGTGTTGTAGGGTCCAACCAGTCACCCTGAGAGGTGGGTGGCCAAAGGACAAATTACCTTATGCCATTCAACCCACTTCTCACAAACTAACGTATAAAAACCCATCTAAATGTTATTAAAGAGCCTCCATTTCTTCCTGGACTTGGACTCTGTGTCGTTATTTCTTTCCATCCCCGCTACAATAGCAACACAACAGCCCAAAGGGATGAAAGGAAATCTGCATTTTTCACCTCTTGGCTGTCTGTACCTTGGATGACACGTGCAGCCCTTCAGGGAGGTGGAACGGATCATGGGTCAGTGCTGGATGTGGGGAAGACAGCGAAAAGAGGAATGTGACAGGATCTTCTGCCGCTCAGGTGACCCTCCAGACACAGAAGAATGTGATACACATTGAAATTCAGTTCCTCAACCAAGCAACTGAATTCCTCCTTCAGATAACCTGGAACATTGCTGGCCAACAGCAATATATCATCTCCTAAATTCTGTCTGGGTTTGGAAAGAGAAAGGAAATCCAGAGCCAACTAATGAAACTGTTGTCAGCATTCTCCTGGGGTTCACGGCCTTTATTGAATCAACTTATAAATCTGTGGATTTGCAGGCCTTCTGAAAGGCTCTGTGCCCTTTAGCTGAAGTATGGCTTCCCTCTCTGGAACTACGGGCAGGAGTTGGAATTTCTGGGAATTGCTTCTCAGTTCCTAAAACAAAGATAAGTCAAGGACCGAGGATCAAGAGGTGTCACGGGTGTGAAGAAATATTTGCACCACATGAGCATTTTCACAAAACTGCTGGTAACTTGGAGATCTGGGAGTGCTCCCAACCTCTCCTGCTCTCTTTAGCTGCTGTCTCTTCTCTGGCCCTTTTGAGGTAGTGCTGAATGGGTGCTTGGAAGTGCTTGGTGGCTGCAGGAAGTGAATTGTGGATTGTATTATTTCCTGCACTTCAGGAGGAATCCAGAGAGTCAGCCTTCGGGAGCCAGGCAACCCCTTCTAGCTCTGGGTTCCTGTACAAAAGCAGCCACCAGGAAAAGCTTTTGGAGCTAGCAGACCTGGAAATGTCTGAAGGCTGTTCCTTGCAGGGGGATGGGATAGAGTGAGATGGGATTCAAGTAGCTTTGAAACAGAGATTATTGGTGCTGTAGAAGCCACAACCCACTGCAGCAAGTCCCAGTCCTGTCACCCTCAGTTGTCATCAGATTCTCGCTGTCACCAAGGTGCCCTGAGCCTCCTGGTTTGTGACTAATCCATGGGCACATCCAAAAATCCCACCTGAGAGCCAGCACTGAACAAACCCATAGCAACTCAAGAAATGAACTATTTTACCCAATACCTCCCCATTTAGGTGACTCTTACCTCTTTCTGGTGATACTTTATTGCTACCTTTAGCTTTGCCAAATCGTGACATTTTTGGGGATCCAGCTCTTCGCTTTGATCATCCCTGTGATTGAGAATGATCTCCAGCTCCCGGGAGCTCCGTGCTTGATCCAAAAGGTCCTTAGCAAAACGCTTGCACTGCTGCGAGAGCTCTTCATATTCAGCCTTGAACTCGTTTTCCACCTTGCTCAGCTCCTTCAGCTCCCAGCCCAGCCGGAACGCGGTCAGGATGGGATCCTCGCTGGATAAGGCAATCAACGAAGGGCTGGCTAAGGCTTTGTAGATGTTCAGCCTCGACCTGGAATGCCTCAGGCTGTCCACCTCCGAGCTGGAGACACATTCCACACAGTTGCACCTGATCTGGTGCGGCCGTGGGATGGTCACCCGTCTTTGGACAAGCAGTTTGATGATCTCGTAGTTGTTGGTGTGAGCCGCCAGCATGATCGGGGTGATGTCCGGGGTGAACTCCGAGAACTGGGTGTCCATCATCAAGGTTGGGACCTGCAGGAAGGGATAAACCACAAGGGGATGAAGTCACACCACTGTCGCTGTTGCACCGCGAACAGGTGAAGAACGACACAGTCCAAGCCCCAAAGATGAACAGAAGGAAGGGGTTTAATGGAAAATTGAACAGTTTTTATATGTTAATACACAGAAGCGTGTTGAATGGCATAAAGTAATTGGTCCCTTGGCCATCCACCCTTTGAGGTGATTGGCCAAATTCTGAACCAGCCGTTTCTAAAAATTTTCTAGCTAAAACCGTAACAATCCTTGCCAAACAACTTGCAGGTGTAGAAGTTTACAAAACTGTAACATTGTTTTAAATACTTTGCATGGGAAAGATGGAGCTCTCACAAAATGCTGCAAAGGCTAAAGAAATTCCCTGCTGAGGCTTTTTTCGTATCCACATGTGGAGCAGCAGAATTCAGAAGTCCCTCCTTCATACCTCGGGAGAGATGTCATAACTGGGTTTTTGTAACACCCTCTGTGCTTTACATCCTGCTGTAGGCAGGCTTATCCACACACTGCTCCTCTGGAAAAACCATTTCCCCCAAAATCCTGCCAATTTGCCTCCTGACCACTCATCCCCAGTCTGGTGTAAAAGTCAGTCCCATCCCCATTCAAATGGTTTATACATGAATCTGGTCTGAAATGGGTATTGGCTCATACACCAAATGGGAAAAAAAAAAGCAAGGGGGAAAAAAAGGAAGAAAAAAAGCCCAGGTAATTACACAAAAAGAAAGAAAAGTTTAGAAAAGAGTAAACACTGGATAGGTTTCCATAACTACCATTATTTGCACCATATATCTGCATCAGCAGGCCAAGAACCTGCTCATAGCAGGTCCTGCACACATCGAACACTGGCCTGCTGCAGTTGAGCAAAACTCTTCTTCACTTTTTCCTACTGTTTTTATTTGAAAATATTTTTCAGTGTAAGGATACATTACATAACTGCCCTCAGAATAGACTTGTGGGTTTTTTTTAAAACGGATTTGAAAAAAAATGAAATGTAAAATTAATGAGCCATAGTCCACTACAAATAAGCCACTCCAGGGTGTGCATTATTCAGCTACTGCTGCACTTCTCAAAAGATGAGCTTAATGCACACCCTGTTGTGTCTTATTACTATATGCAGAGTGCAAAATTAGATGGGAATGCTCTCACATCCCAAGCACCCGGTGTGTTTCCTCTCGCAGGCAGGCAGCTCTCTTTGTTGTGTGTTAATCACTACTCAAACACTCTGTTCTCCCCGTGCCCACCGCTCCTGCCCCGGCACATCCCGCTGCTCCAGGGGGCACGGCTGGGCTGGGGGAACAGTGGGGCTGCTTCCTTTTGCAAATATCAAAGGTGTCTCAGGAAACTGTTATCGAAGAGTCCTGATGGCAGGGAACATTCCTCAGTCTGCCTAAATGCAACAGCAAAGTAACGAAGGAGCATGAGGTAAGAAATCCTTCTGTAGGATACACCTAAGGCTGGTGATGAGATGTCCAGCCACAGAATCCCTGTTCCTTGGGAGTTAAGAGCCTCTAGAGCACTGAAGAGCCAATCCTCATCAATAAATCCTTTTATATATATATATAT
>VWZT01016200.1:58162-100835 GCA_013397055.1 Pachycephala philippinensis
AAATATATATATATGTATATATCCTAAATCCTATATATATCCTTATGTATATATGTAGCCTAAATATTACAGCATGACAGGGACTGTTATTGACACACAACGCTCCCAAAGGTGCTCACCACACCGAGGTGCAGGCTCAGGGCTCACTGGGTGGCTGCAGGCATTTTGGGGAATAAATCTGCTCCCCTGGACATGGTACATGAGGAGTTAAATCCCTGGCAACCTGCAGACACACAGGTGTGGAGAGGCTTTGCTGAGCAGAGTGGTCCCCACAGAGGGGAGGGAGGAGAGAAAACAGAACTGAGGATTTGCTGTGGGTCACCGAGGGCTTGGTGTCTCTTAGCAAGGTTGGATAAATGTATTTTAAGATATCCAGTAACAAATGGCTGAAAGCAGCTCTCTGTGTAAGGTCTTGCACTCTCTTCCTTTCCCTTTGCTTAGCTCGTTTAGGTAGTTTGTTAAATGTCAAGAGAAAGGTGTGGGTTTTTCTTTTTTTCTCTTTCTTTGAAGATTTTTTTTTTTTTTTTTAAAAAGACCTGATGCTCGAATGGTTCTGCATTTATCTTTCTTCCTGTCCTTTTTCAATCCGTGACTGGCTGCTGTATTCAGAGGCTGTGCCTCAAAGGAAGAACGCTTTCCCTCCTCTATCACTTCTATTACTGTCAAGTTTAATCTTGTTTTTCTGTATGGAAGTTATTGTACCCAGGGCTGTAAAAAAAGCATTTTCAGCTTTACACAGATGAGGTATTCGTGTTGCTCGGAATATGAAATGGGCACTCGAGGAGAAGGTAGTGATGTTACAGGTGGGGATGGTGCTAATTTTGTCTGCTCCAGAGCCTTTCTAAATCTGGATCTAGGGCACTCCAAATGGCTTTCCCAAGGTTTGGGATCGAATGAAGTGATCTCTCATCCCTTATTCTGGCTCGTATCACAAGCCCTCACCTCCAAAACAGAGCACTGCTTCATGAGGACTCGAGCAGTGGTGGGGAAGGTGTGTTTTCCTGGGCAGCACCTTTAATTAGGGGATAAAGTGAGAAATGGTGGTGCAGAGACACAGAGGCTCCCGGGGAGCAGATCAGTGCAAGGCCTCCCATCACAGCAGCTGGAGCTATTTCTGAGCAGCAGAGCAAACCAGCAAAGCCCAGAACAGGGACAGTGTGACCAGGCCTCTTTTCTGTGTCTGCCCCACCCAAAGGCCATGAATTGGCCCAAAATTGACTGTCTTGTGATAAATATTTTTGTTGTCTTCTCACACAGTGTTTTTTGATAACCTGCATCCTAAACTGTCTATTTTAAAGCTGTGGCTGTGCAAAGCCTTTGCTCAGGGGCTGTGTTGTCTCGCTGGAGGGGCAGCAGAGATTGCAATAACACAGATGTTCCTCCTGTGCTGCTCTGCCCAGTTGAGTTCATGTTTAGAGCAGCTTTTCCTGTGTCTTGGGTTAACTTGAAGTGATGGAAGCAGAAGAGGAATAATTTACTCTACCCCAAGGGCTCTGCTAAGCTCTTCCAAGGTTATTTTCATTAAGTGACCTGAAAAACAAAACTCTTTTCCATTAACCTCATCACCTGACACCAGCTGTTAACCCGAGTCCTTCAGAACCTTGCTGTCACTTCTTGCACAGGAACAAACACCTCGTCTGCATTTCATCTTGCTTCCTTTCATTGGAGAAATTAACGCTACCATTAACAACAAGTGACTGAATGCTTGTTATCATCTGCCTAGATTTAACCCTCATAACGGGGCCTGCTTACCCCTGTACCACTGCTGCTCTGGAAGATGCTGCAGCGAGTGAAAAATCCCCTTTATTTGAAAAGGAGGGTGAAGAAACAAGCTTAATTCATTAAAAGAGAAGGATTAGCTCACATAAAAGCGCTGTTCAGTACAGCTAAGCTCTCCTCTGAATGGAAAAATAAGTTTTCCAGCAAAATAGTGCACGGCTGGAAAGGAGCTCTGGATAGAAAGAGAGCAGGAATCTCTGCTGTTAGTCGTGAGTACAGTGTAAGAGGAATTAAACTACAGAGAAAGACAAAAAAAGATGGCACTGAAGATCTGGTGGCCTTGTTGTAGGTCTTTTAGGAATTTTGCTTTGAATTTAATCTAGTTTGGTATCTGTCCCTGCAGCAGCTCCTCTGGTTTCGTGCTGTGTAAAAGCAGCCCAGCTCGAGTGCTCCAAGACTGCTCAGCAATGTGAACCACGCTGCAATAAATGGGAAAATGAAGGAGATTCAACTCAAAAACATTCTCCTCAGCCAAACTAACAGCCTAATGGAAATGTACCTTTTGCCTTTATGGATAATAATGTTTTGTTTTAAAATAACTCATAAACTCACAGTGCTTTTACCTGTTACAGGTGGAATTGCCCTGTTTTCAAGCCATCTCCATTTCACAAACTATCACCTCCCGTGGATCAATGCAATAAATTGTAAATATAACCATGATAAGCTATAAATGCATTAATCTGCATTGTTTTCAGCTTGTGTAACTTTTTGACTCACCTACATGTTATAGAAGGTTTTTCTAACTGCTAACACAAACTTGTGCAAGCCTCACTGGAAATCTACAGATATAATACTTACAGAAATGGAAGCCTGGGCAGTTTATTGATCAAGGATTTCCTGTTTCTAGTTTGTTTTCTGCAGGCAGCCCCCCGAGGGAAGCTCATGTGCCACCCACAGTTCCTGTCATTCTATAAAGATGATTTTGTACTACATCAGTCTGGGCTCAGTGGTCAGAAGGAGCTTTAGCAGTGACAGGGATTTAGCTCAGAATCCCAGCTCTGTGGTACCTCTGGCTGCAGCTCTACAAACAGAGCAGGAGGGACAGAGTCAGTGCTGCCAGGCTGCAGCTCGGGGCTGGTACCAGCAGCAGGGTCTTGAGAAATACACATCTTGTGACTGGCACAGCCAACTGAGTCCTGCTCCTTGCCTGAACCCGCAAATAAATTCCTTTATTGACAGAACCCCATGGGCCTTTGTTCCCTTCTCGTGGAATTATGGAATGGGTTGGGTTGGAAAGGACCTCAAAGCCCATCTAGTTCCACCCCCTGCCATGGGCAGGGACACCTTTCACTATCTCAAGTTGCTCCAAGCCCTGTCCAACCTGGCCTTGGGCACTGCCAGGGATCATGGGGCAGCCACAGCTTCTCTGGGCACCCTGTGCCAGGGCCTGCCCCCCCTCACAGGAGAGAATTTCTTCCCAATATCCCATCCATCCCTGCCCTCCTTCAGCTCAAGGCCATTCTCCCTCATCATATCATCACACACCCTTATGAAAAGTCCCTCTCCAGCTTTCTTGTAAGCTCCCTTTGGGCACTGGAAGGAACCTTATGTGGGACCCTGGGAAAATGGTCCATGGCTGTATAAATTTCAGCATTTATTTTAGGTGATACTGATGCCTGAAGAGGCCAACCTAGAAACAGAGACTGGACAGGAGTAAGGGAATAAAGGTGGATATTTATTTGAAAGGCCTTCAGAGGCACACCCTGGGCAGGCCAAAGGCTGCACCCAAGATGGACCCCGAGTCACGAGTTCTTCACACTTTTATAGCTTTGCTCCATTTGCATCTCAACCCAATCTCACCAATTAAACTTTAGCTAATGATGGAATTTCTCCTCAGCTTGCCCCCCTTCTCAAGATGCTGGGTTACACATTTTGGGCCTAGGCCGGGCTGGGTGTCCTTGGAGAGCAGCCTGGAGAGGCTTTGTTCTGTCTGTCTCAGCATGAGAGAGCAGCAGCTCCCAGGCTACAGGACACTGCAGAGTTACACACTGGGAATGCAGGATTTGAAAAACATAAAAGTTAAAACCTAAGGCATCAATACAGTGGTGTGGGTTTTACTAACCCAGTCCCTCAACCAGAGATGCCTTGAGAGACTTCTGCTATCAGAGTGATGCCAGTATTTATCTTAATAGGGAGTTTGTGTTTTTCTCTCAAGAGCAATTCATTGACTGAAATGATGTAATTTGGTTAATGAAATATAATGAGCAGCACAAACTGCTAGCTAACAGTAAAGTAGTTTAAGGGCTTTTGTACTGGTTATGAGCAAGCTTTGGCATAAGGCACACGTTGTTGTAGATGTGCTTATGGGCAAGCTCTGCTGTTATTGAAGTTTTCCACTGATTCCAATACAGCAGTCTCTAAATACCCAGCTGAAGAAAAGGCTCTTTCTGGTCTAAAATCTCCTCAGTGACTTACAAATGTGCCTGTGAAGCCAAATAAAACCTCTGCCCCTCAGACTGATGCTGTAAAACAGAGAAAATTAGTACCTTTTAGTGCCTTGTAGCAAGCCAAATGCTGATACAAGGTTACCAGATGGTGCACATTAACACTAAAATAGGTATCTTTGAATAAAAAAGAATCATAGGACTGCTAATAATTGTTAATTAATTAACGATGTAATACATTACTACTGAAAGAACATGAAAAAGTAAATCTGTGCTATCTGCATAACCAAATATCCTTCTCTACAACCAGCAAACAAAAGTAAAATACGGATAGGTCTGCTCTAGATTCTTCCAGTTTTAATTTGGCTTCTTATCCATGTGTTTAAAAATGGAGGTAGGCCCAGGGGATTAGTTCTGAGAGCTAAACAGAAACCTAGTGCACTTGACAGTGGCAGAACTGCATCAGAGCTTGTGTTCAGCCATGTGTTTAGGAAATGCAGCACAGCCAGAAAGATTGTCAAAAGATGTCACCATTCGTGGCTGATGCTACATAATAACTTCTGCTGGGGATTAAAACAGAGGGATTCGGAGAGGATTTTGCAAATACGCATTTCAATGGCCTGTGGCAAGTTCCTGCAGTCAGAGCCCTCTCTCTGTCTCTCTGTCTCTCTCTCTTTTCTGAGCCCTCTCCTTTCCGTGTGGAGGAGATGAGATGAGATGAGGCACTCGATGATGAGATGAAGAAAGAGTGCAGTCACTGTGGCTGATTCTGCGAGTCACAGAGGGATGCTGTCAAAGAGTTACCTCGTGTTTGAACCTCTTGTACTGAGCTGGGGTTGCACTCAATTCCCGTGCCTTGCTGCAGTTCAGAGCTACTAAATCCAGCAGGGATAGTGAGTGCCTTCCCCTATTTTAGAGGAACCAGGGCAGTGCTGTGCCACTGGAACTGCAGCCTCTCCTGGCTGTGCCTGCTCCTCTGTGCAGGAATGTTTTACAAACCCGTTGGAGTCCCAGCTTATCACAAATTATGTGATGTGATCTCATCCAGGGAACCTTGGCTCCATCCCACACCTGCTCCGTCACACACCTGCTCCATCACACACCTGCAGGGTCTGGGGCTCCCTGCATGGGGACACTTCTCCAGCTGAAACGAAGGTGGCACAAAAGTTCAGGAGTGTCACAAATCCAGACAATAATGAACTTGCTGAAGTGGCCTAAGTGACGTGGGGACCTGGCTCACAGCGTGTTGTGGGTCTCCCAAAAATGCAATATTATGGATATTCCCAAAATGAAGAGACCCCCTGGCTGTTTCCTGAAGCTATGACACCAACACAGGTGTAAGTCCAGAATTGCTGTCATGGGAGTGAACTGAATTCTCTCCTGAAGATTGGATAGGCAGACTAGTTTGCATATTCCTGATGACTGGAATTTTTCCCCTCATTTGGAAACATAAAATGCTGTTTGTTTGGGTTTTTTCACCTTTCTTCATTACCATTTTAAGAGTTACTCTGCGATAGGAGCAGCTGTTTTGAGTAAAAGTTATTAGGGTTTATTCTTTATTTTTAATGCTGTTTTTAAGGTTGGAAATGAATTTTATTAAAGAGGTTGTTTAATCCAGTCCTATAAATTTCTTAACTACTCTAAGGACCTTGGAACATTGCTGCATCTTAGATATTTTTTCATCTTATGGATAAGATTTCCCCTGACCCCAAACACAACTGAAATAAAGACAGCCCATGGTTATCTGGAAATTTTCAGGCTCTGTCCTCACGGTAATCTTTACTTTATTGTGGTTACTATTTTTCTAATATTTTTCAGGCTTTATTGTGGGAGGGAGAGTTGTCCAGCTTTTTGATTCATTTTTCTTGGTTCCTGTATTATCTATTCTTAGTGGTAACAAGGACAAGATGTGCTAATATAGTTTAATAATCATGCTATCTACAGCCTTTTATATCATCTTTGTACATAAAACATCCCTTCTCCCTGTAATTTATCACCTTGTGTGGACGAGAGATGTTTCATTAAGTTTAGCTGAGGTAATATGTTGCTAACAGGGCTTGAAAAGGGAGGGCTTTTTCCTTGGGTTGCGTTCATATTCAATCACATTCCTTTAGAGAAAAAAAATGAAATCAGATGGGATCATGAGGCAGTGTCAGAGAGAGGAGTGAGTTACTGCATCTGGCGCCAGCCCAGCGCTGCCTGATGGTGCACAAACAACATCCTGATGCTCACAAACCAGGACGTTCATTATTCCCCATTCTGACTACGAAGCTGTGCTTTGGGCACTGTTCTTTTACTGACCAGGAAGACACTGTGGCTTCTGGAAAGACCCCAGAGTTCACAACAGCAAAGAAATTACAACCTAGAAAGGTGGCAGTGATTCCTAAAGAGGCCAACCTAGAAACAGACACTAGACAGGAGCAAGGGAATAAAGGTGGATATTTATTTGAAAGGCCTTCAGAGGCACACCCTGGGCAGGCCAAAGGCTGCACCCAAGATGGACCCCGAGTCACGAGTTCTTCACACTTTTATAGCTTTGCTCCATTTGCATCTCAACCCAATTTCACCAATTAAACTTTAGCTAATGATGTAATTTCCCCTCAGCTTGCCCCCCTTCTCAAGATGCTGGGTTACACATTTTGGGCCTAGGCCGGGCTGGGTGTCCTTGGAGAGCAGCCTGGAGAGGCTTTGTTCTGTCTGTCTCAGCATGAGAGAGCAGCAGCTCCCAGGCTGCAGGACACTGCAGAGTTACACACTGGGAATACAGGATTTGAAAAATATAAAAGTTAAAACCTAAGGCATCAGCAGGGGCTTGCACAAGAAAAAACATCCATGTGGTTGTGATCTTCCTTCATTCCCACTCAGGCAGACACCTCCTCTGATATTCCCAGTGCCAGGAAGCTGAAAGCCTCTAGGTGCTGATGTGCCCCTGATGCTGCAGAGCCTGGCACTGCCTCCCATCTCCTGCCTGAGGAGCACTTGGAGCCCTCTCTCACTGCCGTGAATTAAGTACCAACAATTCACATGGCCCTGAGCCTCTTGAGCAGTTTCCCAACATCCTCCCAAGGCAATGACAGAGCAAAGACCTTGGATCACAGCCTTCCCCCGCTGCAGCAATTCAGAGACAAGCAATATTGCTCCCAGTCAGTGCCGTTTTGATATCTCACCACCACTGCCACCAAAATGCTGCCCCGTCAGGCAGTTTTCTGCCATGGGATAGCAAAATACTGCTCATACAGGAATAAACAAGCCATAAATGTGACTCTGCCAACCCAGCACAGCTCTATTGAACAGCCAGGTAAGGGCTAAGGGACTCCTGCTAAGCTGCCCTGCAGTTCTTCACAGATCTTTATAGATCCCAGAGCTTTGTTTTGGAGGAGCCTGTAATTTGTAACATTCACTTCTCCCACAGAGAGAAGCTTCTCTTGGAAAAAATGTGTTATAACTGCTGCACCAGGAAGAGTCTCCCACAAATCTCTACCAGGGAATCTAAACAACCATGTCAAATATCTGGGTTTGGGGACTCACACAGCCCAAAGCCAAACACGTGTTGGGTGATGTCAGGGGATGCTGTAATTGGGGCTTAGGAGCAAAGGGAGGTGGGTACAGTAGGCACAATCGTGGATGCTGGGTAGATAATTTGGTTTTTTGAAACTAAACACCTTAATCAACAGATCTACAGAGAGCCCAGAAGTTTACTTGTGCAGCAGCACAAATGGGATTTTTTTTTCCCTACAAACAGTTCCCCTACAATAATTCATCCACCCAGCTGAATCCTGAGAACCCATCACATCTGACTGAAAATACACTGTACGCTGTGCCCAGAGCAGGCAAGTGCTAAGAACACTCCTACAGATCAGCAAAGATAATTCTCTGGGAAGCATCTTGGATAATTCCTGACTTCTCACCTGTCTACATGTTAAATTACAAGCATGGCATGTTTGTGCATGCTGTGATGCAGTTCTTGGCTTGACCCCCACCAGCACCCTAGGAAATAATAACAGACTTTATAATATTAACAACTTTCTGTTGACCCAGGAGAAGGAGCCAGTGCCTCATTGCCACTGTCAGAAGCCTGGTATCTGTCACTGCCTTAGCCTTGGTGCTGCTCACTGGGTCCAGGAGATGTTTCACCCCAGTTCCTCTTCACCTAGATTTAAGATTATCTGGGGACCAAGGCAATGGGGAGGGAGGAAAGAATTTCACAGTTAAATGTAATCATTAGCTGAAGTGATCTTTGATTTCTCTGTTGTTTAGTTTAATTAGATGGAATTCATTTTGAAGGCAGCCGCCAGTGTCAAAGGCATGTTAACTATAACTGTGAATTATTACTGCATCAATAAAAATAATGAAAAGCTTGGGTGCTAATGGAGCCATTAGGCTTTGAAGCTGCTCCTCTGTTTTCAGACACGATCTTTCTTCCTTATTGTGCCTTTCAAATATTTCCATGCTGAGAACTTGTGGCTGCATTTTTCTCGACTGCTTCTATTCTTCAGAACCTGCTCTTGCTCAGGAGTGTTTCCAACCAGGTTCAGCCTTTCCTTTTCACTTTGGAGCCCTCCTATTAACATGGAAATGACTGGCTTGAGTCCCAGCCATCAGCCTGTTCCCCTCTGTGTTACAGAGCTCCACAGCCACAATTCAGAACTGCCACAGAATTCCTTGATGCAGGTGCCTGCTCCTAAAACTTTCCTCTTTCCAACTGCCTGCAGAATCTAGATTTTATATCATGAGGTTTTTGAGAACTGAACTGTTTCTTTCGACTTTAACAGTCCCATCAGTGGTAGCACAGGGCTGGCAATCTCATAAATCTAATAATTTCTGGCTTGTACATCTCATAAAAGTACCAGCAAGTCTAAAATCAAGGGCTGTCAGTAGTTAAGGGCTAAACTTTGCACTGTTTTTTGCACACAGGACAAGAACCCTGTGTGAGTAGGGAAATTTGGCTAAACCACATTGTCTCAAGAAAGTTACTGGATTAGGGCAAGAATAAAATGGTTTAATACAACCTGTATTTTCTGTTTCACAAAAGGCTGTCTCTAGGCAGAATTCCTTGATGCAGGTGCCTGCTCCTAAAACTTTCCTCTTTCCAACTGCCTGCAGAATCTAGATTTTATATCATGAGGTTTTTGAGAACTGAACTGTTTCTTTCGACTTTAACAGTCCCATCAGTGGTAGCACAGGGCTGGCAATCTCATAAATCTAATAATTTCTGGCTTGTACATCTCATAAAAGTACCAGCAAGTCTAAAATCAAGGGCTGTCAGTGGTTAAGAGCTAAACTTTGCACTGGTTTTTGCACACAGGAAAAGAACCCTCTGTGAGTAGGGAAATTAAGCTAAACCACGTTGTCGTAAGAAAGTTACTGGATTAGGGCAAGAATAAAATGGTTTAATACAACCTATATTTTCTGTTTCACAGAAGGCTGTCTCTAGGCTGTTGATCTATGGGATCTGAACAAAGATTAAGGTGGATTTTCACGTATCAGCTCACCTAAAAGAGGATTTCTGAGGTCAAGTTTTAGGTTCACTAATACTATCCAGTACAGCAATCTTCTACCAATCTGATGATTAGCAACTAAGACTGAAAAGTTGCCTTTTATTCTCTGTAGTTTCCTCTTCACAACCACACTCTTCCAGAGGCTGTACCTGTAAAGCTCCTTCTTTTGGAATACACATGGATCACACTGCTTCAGAAGGCCTTTGGACCACAGAAACAAACCCAATCGCAGCCATAAACCCTAAGATCCCTTTTCTTTTTTATTCTCATTATTGAGGAATTGCATTTGTAGTCCCATCTGTGAACCAGCTTAATTTGGAGCCATCTGCCACGAGCAAATTGCTAAGTTTGGCAGATACCAGAGAGATGCTCGTACCCTCTCTGTGTAAACAGCTGATGTCAGCTCTGATTGTTGTGAAGGAAACAGCCACCGTGAAGGTGCTCAGGAGCAGTGGAGTAATTCAGATGACTGATTAGAGCTCCTTAAAGAAGGAAGGAGGGCTCAGCAGGCAGCACAGACCGTGGCTGGTGTGCTGCAAGCACAGTCCTGGCAGGGGAGGCAGAGAAGCAGGAGAGATCTGAGCACTGTGATGCACCTTTAGGGGGCTGCTGCCACACCACTCCACACAGCTCACCCAAGCAGCTCGAAAAAATGTGCCCCTGAACACCTCACCTGGAAAATCTGTACTGATTTCAACAGGTTTCAAAGTGTCAGGAGATACAGCTGTTACTGGTAAATGGAGGGTGAATCGAATACAGAGGAAAATGGGAGTTTTCAGACATGAATTTCCTGCTCTTTGCTGGCAAAGGTTAGGTGCAGTCTCCAGCTTGGCTGAAAACATAACCCACTATATTGATGTTTGTATAGTCAAAAAACCATCTGATAGCACTTTCAGAAAAAAATCCAGCAAAACTCAAAGATCAAACAGGTTGAGAGACAGAAGATTTTACAGGAAAGGAGAATTCATTCAGCAGGTTTCATAGATACATTCCCTTGCTCCTACAGCAGTTCTCAGTTAAGAAAAAAATAGTAATTTCAAGTTGCCTGTTAATTTCAACCCCATAGGACCCCAGCCACATCTCTGTTTTTATGTGTGCCTACTGCCTTGTTTTGCCATTACATGTACTGGACCTGTCCCATGCACAGACAACTTTGCATTTTAACATTTCTACCCACAAAGAGAAGATCCACCTGGTTCACTAAGCCTGGACCAAATACTGCATCTGCAGGTGCTGATTTTTGCTGTTTCACACCTATCCCTGCTCTTTCTGATGGTTATTCAGTGGTTTGTTGTCTTATTTAAATAACATGGCACTCACCACTGAGGATGGATTGCCATGCCAAGTACACCTGTATTACTCCTCTGCCACTGTGCAGTACAACATCAGCCTCTGCACTGCCCAGAAAATCAACCAACAACTATTACAGCACCAGGTTAGGCTCACTTTTATTTCCTGGAAAAAATGTGTTTGCTGACTACAAATCTCTGCAGGAAAAGTGACACTTGCACACCCTCCAGGTCCACAAATATTAGTTTGTTTTGTTGTTGCTCTTAATATTTATGAATAGGTTGCTGGACTTCCAAATGCCTGTCATGTGTTTGGGAAAAAATAAGCTATGCTATGGTTTAAGTGACCAACTGTGTGACTGGCCAAAGTGAACTATGGCTTATAAAAAGCTTGGATGAGTAATTGAAGTAAATTATGTTAACACTTGGAAATAACAAGTTAACCTGTAAAAATCACAGAATTAGAAAAGCTGTGGTAACTGAAGAGGAGGATGGGTTGTTTCGAGCCTGGGCTTTACTCCCTGCTGGGAGTGAAGCACATCAGAACACCTCTATGCTCTTCCAGTGGTTGCACCATGATGATTCTCTCACTGACCCCAAAATCTCCCATAGCCAGGAGTATCTTTCAAAAGAGCCATAAGTTTATTAGGCATTATCCTGCCCGTAACTGGTGAGGCCTTCTCCCCAGCTCTACCAGCAGACTCACAGCACACAAAACCTGTCTGGACTGGGCAGCAGGGATTTGAGGAGAAACGCTAAGATCTTAAAATAGCCCACAAACCTTGCTTGGAGATAAAACCTAAAAAGAAACGCATCTACTCGAGCACATCACTGCTCAGAGCACTGATCTCTCGTGTGCTCTGCAGCAGCTCTGGAGCGAGGTGGTTCACGCTCCCGGCTCTGGCAGGCTCCACATGTAAACAGAGCAATTTGCTCCTCTCCCAAGCCAGGCTGCAGTGCGGGAGCAGCGGGTTGTTATAGTTACTGGCTATGACTTACCCCTGCCATTGTCACGGCACTCGCAGTAAATGGCGCTTAAACAGCAGTCTAGCAAGGGTTTGCAGAATAATGACTCATAAAAATTCACTTAATAACAGGATCCGAGCCTCTGTGCCGCCCAGCCCCTTCATCCACATCCCCCCGGCCCCTACATCATCAATGAGAGCCTGGTTCTCTTACATAAGGAGCACAGCAAAGGTCACTGCTTGTATTGGAAAGGTTTTTAACTTCTGCTCCCTGAAAAGGTCACGGTACAGGTGGAAAGCAGAGCTCTTCCCCTCGGGCAGCTCTCAGAGCCGGGTATGGAGCTCTCCTCTTGGAGACTGTGCCTGGTGAGTGAACCTGAACCTGCTTTTGCAGGTGCAGTCTGCGAGGGACCAAGGTTTTCTACCTCGTTTTGGGTGTCTCTTTTCCTAACTAGATCCAGTGCTGTAACTCCACAAGAGGCTGGAATGAGGCAGGCTGTGACAGTCAGGATTGTGGGACGGTGATAAAGCTGGAGATACACACCCATGAAATGGATTATGCTGAATGATGATGCTACTCGGCTGCTTTTGAGATGCAAAGACAACAATTAACCGAGCTGACGTGAGCAGACGCAAATAGGAGCAGCTCTTCATGCCAGAGACACCAGGCTTTGGGAGAGAGGGAAATAACAACAACCTGCTCCGAGGCAGGCAGCAGGAAATGGAACCAACAAGTTCCCCAGGCTCAGGTGAACAAACATTTCATACAGAGCCATCAGAGGATGCTGCTCCTGCACCTTTGCCAGTCTCTGATGGCAAACAGGCTCCACACATGAGCCAAGAAGCTCTCCCCATACAGGCTGGTTTAGGCAAACCAAACCCTCTGTACATTTAATAAATAGATTATACTAACCCAATATATAAGAAGTGCAGTGATAGCATCTTACAAATTTCACAGCCAGAGAGAAACCTTCCTATGAGGTGCGATTTTTTTTGTTGCTACTCGAACAAAAAAGCAGGGTTTCTACATGTTTTAGAACATCTAAGTAGCTGATGAGGACAAAGCTGTGCTAATCTGCTTTATCAGGTGCTTTTAGTGAAAGCAATTAGGTGTGGGGCTCCCAAAGGACTTTCTGAGAAAGGGTCCAGTAAGGACAATTAATGAATGTATATTGATACTGCTGTGGAATCAGCATCAGGAGCTTGTGTTCAGAAACCCCTGCTGTAACAGCTTTGTGATTTGACAAACTAACCAACTCTGGCCCAGCTTGTTCTATGATGATTTCTACAAGAAATAAATGTTCATCACCATCACTGCACGAGGAGTCAGGGAAACAGCTGAATGAGAAGTCCAGTCCTGCAGCCCTCTACCAGCAAACACTTCCTGCAGCCTACAGGAGAGCCTGAACCCCAGCCAGGGAAGTTAATCCCAGTTTGTTCATAGAATCTTGCACCAAGCCCAGTGCTCGTTTAAAATACACTGACGAAATCTGGTCTTGTAACAAACCTTGTAAATAAAGCTGAAGCTGGCACGGCATCTCTTCTCCCCCACACATGCTCTCCTCCAAGTTGTAAACCCTGCAGCAGATACAATTCTAGCTACAGAAGGAGAGCTGGCACAGAGATAACGAAAAATGGAACAGGCCTACTATGAAATGGATCACTGAGCTAGAGACACTGGGGCTGAATTTCAGCTGCAATAAATCAACCTCATTTCACGGACCTCTGTCTCTGCCCAGTTAAGCCAGCAGGGCTGTGGATTTGAGTGGACACAAGTTTTGGTATTCAAGGGATGCTACAGAAATCCACATGAATCCCATCACTTGCCTTCCATGACATTTCAGGAGAAACTTGTCATTAACCTGCAATAATCAGTGGCAATTCCTCATGCTGCTGAAAAGAACTTTTCTTCTATTCTGCTCTCTGTCCTGTTGAGCTGCAGGATGCTCAAAATTCTAGAAGACCAAGGAAAAAATGGCTCATTCTCCATGGATGGTCTGCATTTTGCTACTTATATTTTGTCAGACTAAAACTCAATACTAACATTCCAATTTTTAGGTCAGATAGAGGAGTTTCTTTTTATTATCTCTCTAGTTTTTAAACCACACATTAGAGTCACATTGCTACAGCATGCACAATGCTGCCATTTCTAAATAATAAGTTGAGCACTCTTAAATTCTGTCAGGGTTGATCCTTATTGTTTGCTTTGGCTACATAAAATTACTATTGAAAAACCATGTACTAAGGGGCCTGTGCATTGAAAACATTTTCTTCTATGACTGACTGGTATTAATCTTTCACACACAGAGGGATGTGTTCCCTTCAAAAGGAGGCTTGATACATAAGGATTATCCAAGTTTTGGATGTTCCTTTCTAAGCAGTGAATATGCAAAAATTATCAGTGGTCAGCAATGTATATAAATTATTCTCATTATTGGCAGTAGTGCTTAGAATGAGAAGAAGAAAATCAGAAAAAAACCAGTTGGGGTAGTGCAATATGTGACACTTGAAGTGACAGGACTCAGACTCGGTGGTTTTTCCACAAAGATCCTTATGTAACTTAGGGATGGCTTTGCAGCTAAAGATCCTTCCTACAAGTCTTAGCTGCTGTAAGTTATGTCCTGCCTCAGCATTTCTGCCCTGGAGCTCTCTGGAGAGGAGCACCAAGATGATCTGTCTGCACTATGGCAAAGGACTGAAACAAACCCAGCAGACTGTTTGCTTGCTCGCAGTCATAAATAAGCTTGTGTGCTTTCAGGATTTACTTATGAAAAGCAATTCCACTTAATATCAGCACAACAGCGTGGCCATAGTTCATATTTACAGATTGTAATATAATTTCAGAGAGCCACAAATTCCTTTAGAAAGTGCTCGCCTATAAATCAACCTATAAATCAGCGTGGCCGCAAACACTGTGGGGCTGGAAAGAACACCGAGTGGAAGAGAAAAAACTGAGAGTTTAAGTCAGGAAGAACATCTTTGCTCAGGCTGGAGAATCACCATCCACGCAGTGTTGCCCTGAGTTTTGCAGTTCTTAGATGTTTTCATTTTCTGTAAGAGTTTCTCACACACTTTCTGCAAACACAGCCATGTTTTGCTAACCGTGTTTTATTGTTTGCATTCCATTTCTCCTAGGCGGAGACATGATAGATTTTTCCTTTGACCAGTGTGATTGAGGGGTGGTAATTTCTCCCTCCAATCCACAGTAGTTTCTAAGAAGATACATAACAAAAGCTCGGGGTCATCTGACCCCCGTTGTTCTGCTCCTCTCTTGACAAAGTGTCTGCGTGGCTCTTTTCGTGTCCAAGTGCGACACACACAGCACTGCCCAGGTCTGCTCTGGACCTGCACCAAGGACTTTGCTCTGAGCAGCAGCACCTTCCTAAGGCAGGATAATGGCTCAAAACTGAACGGGAACACTCAACCAACCTGTTTTTCACCACTGGGCTTCCTGTAATTCAGCAGCAGCTCCACGGCTCCCACCACCTCCTTGCGTATGGCGTAGAGCAGAGCGTCCCCCACGTACACGCTGTGGCTCAGCAGCAGCTCCATGATCTCCAGGTTCTCGTTCTCTATGGCTATTAGAAGGGCACTGCGGCCGAGAGGATCCATGCAGTTAATGTTGATGTTGTAGTAGATCTCTGCCTCCTGCAGGGCGTGTTTCACGCTGGCATAGTCCCCCTTCTCCACGGCACTGAGGTAGGCTTTCTCTTCCGACGAGAGCTCTGCCTCCGCTCGCACAATCTGGAGTGGGATCCGGTCTCGGTACGGGGAGAAGTTGACCTTTTTGTAGTATAGCTGGGCCATGGTTCATAGTGACCAGGCAACCTGGGAGGGAGGAGAACCAGGCATCAGTGACAACACAGCCTCACGGGGGACAAACTTCTGAAGGGCCACCACGGGAAAAGCTCCCCATCCCTTTTTAAGATATATTCTCAACACCCTCTGAGCAACCACCTGAAAGCATAAAGGTGACACCACTGCCCAGGAGAGTACTCACAGTGATACTCAGTGTAATTTTTTTATCTTGTTTAAACACTACACCATCGATGTCATTTGTCCAGTCAGAAGCATGACCTTGATGTTCATGGATAATCTAGCACATGCAAATAGGTGGATTGCTCATCTTTGCTTTATTTCCCACAGGGAAAAGTTTCCCAACGGGGAGAAGCTGACCTTTTTGTAGTATAGCTGGGCTATGGTTCATAGCGACCAGGCAACCTGGGAGGGAGGAGAACCAGGCATCAGTGACAACACAGCCTCACGGGGGACAAACTTCTGAAGGGCCACCATGGGAAAAGCTCCCCATCATTTTTTTAAGATGTATTCTCCACGCCCTCTGAGCAACCACCTGAAAGCAAAAAGGTGACACCACTGCTCAGGAGAGGTACTCACAATGACACTCAGTGTAATTTTTTATCTTGTTTAAACACTATGCCATCGATGTCATTTGTCCAGTCAGAAGCATGACCTTGATGTTCATGGATAATCTAGCACATGCAGATAGGTGGATTTCTCATCTTTGCTTTATTTCCCACTCAAAGTTCTTTTTATTTCCTCCTTTTCCACTGCTGAGCCATGTCCTCAGCATCTCTGAACTGTCAGTGATGGGAGCTGCTGATTTACACCCTCCTCTTTTCAGTAATAGATTCATTTTGAACATTTTTACTGCTTCTTCTCTGCTTCTGTCTCTTAAAACAGTCTTTTATTTTTCCTTAATGTTTACTCTTTGACTAGGTCATGGTTTTATTTTTAAAGCTTGCATGTTTTTAAACATATTTTCTCACTCTCCTCGTTTATAAATAGGACCTAAAGACAGGCTGCTGTAGAAAGCCCCCACCCTTGCTCTCCAAAGGCAGTGATGTTGTTTTGTGGTCTAGGAAAACAAGAAGTAAATCCTGCCCTGGAATAAATGCAGCAAACGGGATGAATTGGGGTTCCTTCCCACGCCTCAAAGATCCCAGCAGGTGACTGGAGTCATGGGAAACAAGGGCTGGGTATTCACAGGTAAGGAAAAAAGGAACCAGGCTTGTCTGCCTCTGCTTGGCACTGCCAAACGACACCAGGTCAGCACCAGGGACCACCAGCAGCTATAATTCATTGGGTGATTTATTCCATCTCCTTGCTCAAAGCTCGATGGCTTCCTGCAGCAAATTAGGACGTTTTGGTCCATTTTAGTGCCCCATCCAGGGGGAAAGGAGCTGCTGCTAAAGGATAGTGAGGAGCAGGCCGTGGTGGCTGCAGAGCAGACCCAGGTTCTGCGGGTGCCCAAGGAGCCGCAGAGCCCGGCTGCATTTCTGCCTCTCCGGAGTGGGTGGATCTGAGCTCCAGCCCAGCTGACACTGCAGAACAGTGGGTGGCTGTAGCAGACAGCAGAGCTGCATCTGAGAACTTCCTGGGGAGCCAGGGATCTGCAGCAGCCAGTTTGGCACCTCGGGGAATGTGCTCGCTCAGGATCCCGCTCTCCTCCAAGTGCGAGAGAAGTTTGTGTTTGTTCCATACCCAGAGATGCTGTCACATTGCTCACGTGTGTCTCTCTGCACAGACAGAACCACAGAATACAATGTTTCAACCTCAAGACACACTACAAAGGCACTGGAGGCAAAGGGACCCATAATCTGAATAGAAACCATAAATATATTGGCTTATTTTCTATGGGAACCTTGACTGATTCCACTAATGATTCCACTAAAGCTTTTAGAACTAAGGAACAACCTCAGTGACTCAGAAGCTTCAAGTTTCAATGATCTACGTGTAGAACCAACTACTCTGAGTTTGAAAAGGACCAAGGATCACGGGTCATTTTCAAATTTTGTTTTTGAAAAGGTTATCCCTCTGGGATCCAGCTAATTCCCACTGAAACACTGACAGGAGACAAAAGGGTGCAGCACAGGTCTGGGAACAACCAAGGACCAAAGAGATCTTTGGGAAAATAAGGATGAACCCAAATGGGAAGGGAAGTTTTGTCCTTGTGTGACAGTCTGGGTGATGGGAGCAGGGAACACCAACCCATGGGACTGATGCCAGAGGACAGCAGCCACCGTGTAAAGGTCTCCTGGGGGAATCTGTTGGCTCCAAAAAAACCTGAGGGATTCTGGCAACAAGTGCAGCTGCTAAAGTGGAATTGGATATTTTTCACTGCTCTTTAGTTTAATTGGACGTTTTGTAGATGGTGAGTAACGTTTGCAATGAGTTATAACAAATGTCACCTTATGAAACATCATGCCAGCCTTGGATCCCTTTCCTTCCCAACAGTTTTGGAGAAAGAAAAGAAAGCTTCAAATGTCTTAACTCCTCAGTGAGATCTCATCTCCCAGTACAACCCCAGTCCAAAGAAAGCTAATAATGTTAATACCTCAAGCACGTAAGAAGCTGCAATAAAACCAAACAGGAAAGACTCATGAAATTTATGATCTTCCTGAATTCCTCTCATGCCAACACCTGCATAGCCTCACAAACACGTGCTGCTGACTGGGTTTGGAAATACTAGCAAGCAGGATTAAAAGAAAATAAATAAATAAAAATGTCTGCCTGGATTTCATGGAAGATTTCAGCAAAACCTTAATCTGTTGAGCTGCCCCTCAGCCAGAGATGCAGCACAATTACAGATGGACCTTCCAAAGCTGATGTCTTTCTCTACCAAAATTATTTAACAGAGCATCAGTCAGACCTGTGGATGGAGTGAATGAGCACGAGATCCCTGCTGGAGCTGTCACCTCTCAGCACCCCCAGTCTCCCAGGGGCAGCATCTCCTGGTGAAGCAGACAATCCTGGTAGGCCCTAGAACACTTTTGTTCCCCAGACTGGTCCTGTCTCCTGCTTAACAGCTAAAAAATGACAAAAATATTCATGAAATCCAGGTGAGACAAGGGGAAGGCAATGCACAGGTGCTGCCTAGAGAGAAGCAGCAGTGACATTCCTGAAAGGTGGCAAAAATAGTAACACAGTCACGCTAAAATTTTGGAATCCACACAGAAAGCTTGAAAACACAGGTTTTCCATGTGAATTCTCTTCACACAGAGGCATTTTCTGCTACTTGAGTTAATATTTGGGGCAAGGTAAATCCTTTCCAGCCTATGCCTGAGTGCAGATGCCTCAGACAATATCCAGAGAGTGGCTGATGCAGTGGTGATACCTGCAGCACCAACAGGTGGAGAGAAACAAGAGAACTACCACAAGAGAAATGTAAAAACTACTCAAGATACAGGCAGGAGGACTCAGCACTCAGTTTGGACTCTTATCACCTCCCTCCAGCAGAGATGCCCTTCTCTCTGAACTATTAGCCCAAATCTCCAAGCCCCTTCAGCCTGACACCACTTCTGTGGTGCCTGGCACAAGAAATCAGAGTTTTAGCCCCTGAAAAGCAGCTGGTCTGGTTTGGGGAAGAAAAGTTTCTGGCCTTTTGCCACTAAAAATTCCATGAGCTGTCACTACAAGAAGTTTTTTGGGTCTGTTAGGAGTTGAGCCATCCCTCAGCTCCCACTTTACAGACACCACACGCTCCCACACTCCCTGTCTCAGGGGAGTCAGGATGAAATGGGTTGAGTAGAACTTTTAAAAAGGAGGGAGCCAGAGCCAGTTTACAGCCAGGTATCACCAGGCCCATTATAAAACAGGACTTTATTTGCTTTGATCATCATGATTACGGGTGTTCCCTCACACCAACGCGTTGGCAAAGCTCCGTGTGTGGTTTTAAATGCCACTACACCTTCTCTCTCACACCTGAGAAGGGTTTATGGGCTGGAAAAGCCACCTGCATTCTCCAGTTGTGTCAGCCCCATCAAAGAACCGCTCCCTTGCCACACATCTCGCTTCACTGCTTCCCCCCATCCTTCTTGCCAAGGCTGTTCCTTCTTTTTAGTGTTTCAGGGAGAGCATTTTCCTCATTTTGCAATTCTAATCTGGACTCCAGGTTGGGAAATCACGGCCTGTGGCTGCGAAAATGGTCTGACTTCCATCGTGCTCACACGCTGCCTGCTCAGTACTATTGATCTTCTTAAAAAAGGTTATAAACCTGAGCTATGAAATAGTCCAGAAGGGCCACTTAGGTAAATAATATTACATGTAGTTAATGGACCAATTGAATTTGTGATTGGATCCTTCTCTTAAGTGCTCTAGATCTTATTTACAAACAATGCCTGGCTGAGCACAGTATGAGGAAATAAAACCGACTTTGTAACGTTCTGCAATTCCCTTCCTTCTGCAAAGATACCCTCTTGTTCCAGAAAATTGCTTTTTCCATGGAGTTCAGTGGGAACCAGATTACAACCCTAAGTCTCACTGCTTCTCACGGTGTCTGTGCACCACACTCACCACCAGAAGCAGGAATTTTTCCTGATGCCTTTTAACGCAAAGAGAGCCACGACTGAATAAATGTATGACCTCAGAGGTATTTTAAAATTATAAAATTGCAGTGACCTTCTGGTGTCTATGGCTGTGTAAATTCCTTTTAGCTAAAGCCCCATGATGTCAGAAAGTTTATATCCAGCTCGTAAGTTATATAAGATATATCATTGACTGGAATAAGTGCTGTCCAAAACTTGCAGGGCCGCGGTACAACACAAAAATGAGAAACTGACAGCTAATAAAATTGGGGATGAGTAATCTGCTTTCACTGCCCAACACGAGAGAAAGGAAGAGCACTAATAGCATATGTGATAAAAATGCAAGGCTGCAGTGGTCCATGATTCACAGTGGAGATATGTCCTTAGAAGACGCAGAGAAAAATTCCCTATAAAATGTTTTTCACTCGTCATCACTCCAGGCCTAGTTGAGAACACATAAATTCCCTGGAGTACAGCACAGAACCTTCTAACCCAGGAAGTGTTTGTAAAGGAAGACAACCTCAAAACTTCAGATGACAAAGTTTACAGACGCCAGAAGAAAATTCTTTGCCAGTAACGCAAAATGTCACACTTTGACTCAAGTCCCAACTGCAGTTCTTAACTTCCTGGGGAGGGTGACAATTATCAAAGATATATATGTTTGATTTGGAAAGGACAACTCTTTGGTAGAAGTCTCTTCCGCTGCATAATCAATTGATGAGTCACAACCAACTGCATATGGGGAGATACATACGTATTTTTATATGTGTGTACGTGCTTTTTTAGATATATATCTATATAAAATACATGCTCCTTGCTGGAAGCTTCGGCTTTGTATCCTCTTGAAAGCACTGAGGATTCACCTGGCTCGTTCTGTTCGAAGGTGAGCAAGCTCCCTTTGCAATAGGATGTTCTCCTCTCCATCTCCTCTGCCAGGCAGGGCATAATTCATGGGCAGGGAATTTGGGCTGCAGACAGCCAGGCCTGATCAGAAGTCTCAAGAGGACTCCCTCCAGCCTCCTCTCCCCACAGCAGAGCTCCCTGCGTGTCCAGGGATGGCTCTGTGTGCTTTTGATGCACCCCAGGGATGGATTGCAGTGGCCACTTCCCCATCACGTTTCACACGGCATTGATGGGGTGTTAACGATGCTAAAATTTCATTCGGGCTCCTCAGCCACGCTGGGCTGGGAGTGGGGAGAGCAGCTCTGGAATAAAAACCAGCTGCAAACCAGATTTCCCTGCAGCACAGCCAGAGGAGTCATCCCTGCACCTGGGAGAAGGAAGCAGAGGTGCAGGACCTGCAAAGCAAGGCACAACTTCGAGAAGGATGACAGAAAAATCCTCTGGTATAGAGCCAAATGCAAAGCTCCTCTTTGGGAGGGGGAAGTACTGACCCAGCCATGGAATATTTCAGTATTACCTCAACAGAAATCAGTCTAGGCTACTAAAATGATTAAAATTACTTCCCAGTGATGGAATGGCTGCAGAACATCCTTTTGGCTACTATTATAATAAAGTATTTACGGTCTGCAATTCTCCCACTTCTTTCCACACAGCCATCACGCAGGTGGTAATAAATAAAAATCTACCATTGTGAGGAGATTAAAAAAAAAAAAAAGCAGCCCTGGAATATATTCATAGTACCTATCTTTGCAAATGCAGGCAGAACAGAAAGCTCATTTTGGCTGTCTGACGTCATTGCTCTGTCCCCTACTTGTTTGAGATGGGCTATGTATTCATTTTCCACAAAAGAGAGATGTCAACTGAGCTGAGAAATACTGTCAAGCACGCTGCCCTGTTGTCTTATCTGCTAATGCAGCACTAATGTAGCATGGCATCGTTATCATCTCCAGGCTCTGTGTCCACTGCTTCTGTCCCTGCTGCTTGTAATCTGCCTGCTGTAGCTATTGAACAAGAGATTTTTTTTTATTATTATTATTATTATTTTTGCCTGTTCCCACTCTGGCTCATCGTTTCTTCAATCAGCAAGATAATCTGGGAGCATCATCCTGGGGAGAGCTGTGTGGACTGTCAGACCTGCCTCAGCCTGGAGGTGAGAGTGAACCATCCAGTCAGGAGGGAAGAGAAGATGATGGCACAGTGGCCAGGGAGAGGAAAAGGCAGTGGCAGCAAGCTCTGAACTACCAACAGTTACTCTTTTTCTCTTTTTTTAGGCTCTTTTTCTCATCTAGCAATGAGTGGATTTATCAGTGCTTATCAGCTCCCATTTCTGAACAAGCTCTGCTGGGCTGTTTTCATTGGCACCTGTGTAAAAATAGAGTCAGACCCAGCATCCATCACCTGCAGCCCCTGCTCTGAGCCTCCAGGGTTTCCATGCTGCAGTAACTCAGCCTCTGGCTCCATTTTGGGTTTATTCCTAATTCTGCCATTCAAACCTGACTGGAGGTTCTTGAAAGGAAGAGGCAAACTCAATTCTCAAATGAATGTTTCCCTATTTTAGACACTATTAGGGCTATTTTAGACACTTCTATGTTTACCTGCAGCACCTTTTGGATATGAAAAAGGGGTAGGGTTAGTGTTAGTGTTAGGGTTAGGTTATGCAAGACTCATGAATTCTCTTTCCCTGAGTTAAACTGCAAACCATGGTAAACACAGAGGGATTAAAAGCCAAATTCATTGCATCTGTAGAACACTGGGAACAGGAAGAAAAGGAGTCTGTGCCCCACGGAGAGCAAGCACACCACTTGCATTTCACAGTTGTCTGAACAAATGGGACCAAACAGAGAGCACTGGGTGGGCAAGGAGCTGCCACCCTGCTCCCATGAGGGTGCTGGTGCCTGGCAGCCACCGTGTGCCTGCACTCTACAAACTCCCAGACATCTCCCCTTTCTAAAATCTTCACGGGAGAAAAAAAAGATGTTTTTAGGGGCTTCCAGACAGAGGAAGAAAAATCTGAAAAATCCAAGACTGATTTGAGTACAGCACATCTCAGTGTGGGGAGATTCCATCTCCTTCACCAGCTCCAGACAATGCAGCTCACAGTCCCCTCTCCATGCATCTTCCCCATCACGTTGGATCCTGCCTAGTTCAGGCACACCTCACCACCAAATCCCGCAGTCTGAGCCACCCAGATGGTTGTAGAGCTGAGAAAGAGAAACATTTCCACGAGCAAAAGGTCTCTCTGAATGCGTTTTAGAAGGAGCATTACAGATTGCAGGGCAGTCACAGTTTGTCTCAGCCGTGGCTCTGCACAACTCAGCCCTGCTCATCACATCCTTCACTGCCACCTCTGCTGAGACAGTCCCTGGACAAAACAACTGCCTCGGCTGGCCAGCAGAGCAGGGTGGTTTATGGAGAGGTGGAAATGCCATCCAGAGAAGAGAAATCTTCATAGAAAGAAAGTGTGAGGGAGCTCCTCCTGACAGTGATCACAAACAGAATAGTCTGCAGATAAAATAAAGAAGCCAAGCCAAATCCTGGTTCATTAAGATAGCTCAGGAAAGAGCCTAGAACTGCAGACTGGACAGTTTTTGAAGACCCACCGAAAGGCTGCAGGCAGTAAAAAAACATCCATTTTAAGTGGGAAAATGTTGTTCTCAAGAGTACCAAGCAGGCAAATCCAAAAGACACCAAAAATGCTGCACAGACATAAAGCAGCTTGGGAGAGGAGTGACTCTGTTATATTGCTTCTGAGTGAAGGAATGCATAGAGTCAGGTTTTTGCTTCCATTAATGCCCTAAAAGGTTCCTGGATAATAACTGCAGTATAAAACTTGCTTATTCAACCTCCAGATCATTCCAATAAAGTCAAGAGATTTGGGTCAGAGATTTGTAGGAGTAACCACGTTATTTCTTAATCTTTGCCACACTTACATTGTGCCCTCTGGCTACCAACAATAATAACACCCTGATCTTTTGAGCCACAGATCTAAAAGGCCTTTTAAAAGGACAGGCAGCATTCTTCCTCATGTTGTATGGGCTGGAAATCTGCAGGAAAACAGAAGTTATTTGTCTCATCCTTGTGACAGCAAGGGCAAGATATCCCATAAATACAGAGACACATATATATTATATACCTAAAGCTTAATAGGTGAAACAAATCTTTGATGCCTGTTGAGACAAGCCCAGTGCCAGAGCAATCTGGAGTGCAGTAGTTTTGTCCCATGAAAGTGATGATAAAAACTGGATATGTCCCGTATTACCAGGGAAAAACCTTATTTTTAATATCCCCCAGGGCTACTCTGTCACACACTGAAAAATCTGCAGGATATTATCTCAGAAATCAGTTCTTCATCTTCCTAAGGGGAACTTCTCACAGGGGCATAGGATGCCTTTTTTTCCCCCAAAAGCCCTTGTCTGCAGTATACCTTAATGTCACTGCTTTTTTCTTTTTGTATTTCCTTTCTCTGAGACACTATTCTGAAATTTGCTTCCATTTTCTTCTGGATTTAATTTTGGAGTTTGCTTCCCTGTTCAGTTAAGTGTTGATTCACGACACCTCAGCTTTCGAGAGACATCCGAGGTGAGGCTCATCAGCTTCTCTTCAGCAGAATTTCCTTTTGTATGCTCTGGGCTTCAGGCTCAGCTACAGAATAACTGCAGGGGGTTCATCTTTAAATTGAGCTGCATTCCTTTGGCTGCAGGAGTGGGCCTATGCAAAGGAAATGCACAAATCCATAAATAAGGCTTGGCACGATTTCCCTGCTCTGCTTAATGCCGACATTTGCAAGCTCTGTTTTCCCAAACCTCTTGCTTCCAAATTCCTGCACCTGCTAATTTGTTAATTCTGTTTTCACTGAGTTTAGACTTATGTATTCTTAATTATGCTAATGAAGAATAAACTACTTAAAATATTAACGTTTTGCAAACCTTAAAAAGGAAAACAGTTCACAAATACCTTGCCCCTGGGGTCTGTCTTAGCTGCTGGGATTCACAGACCAGCCCAAGGCATTACTTTTTCTCTTGAGGAGATGTCCTGTCCTCCCTTTCTCCTTCCTCCTCCCTCTCAGGTCTCTTCTGATAACAGCCTCACCTTCTCCTTCTCTGTCTGACCTCTGTTGGGAGGAAGATCTCGCAGTTAAATGAAAATCACCCCCAAGGTGGTATTAACCACAGATATCTCCACCAGTTTTCTCTTCCTCTCTTGGTGTTGATCTCTCCCCTCCAAGGCTCTGTCAAGGCTCCTTGCCCTGCTCCTTCCATCCACCCCTCACAAGCAGTGTCTAGAACCTGCTGGGAGTTCCTGGGGTGCCCCAGACCTCTCTCTGTCCCCCTCCTGTCCCCTGTGCATCCCTCAGACACCTCTGTCAGCAAGGAGAGTTCCAATTCTGGCAGAGGAATGAGGCAGGAGACGTGTGCTCCCTGCAAGGCAGGAGCTGAGCTCTCCTCCTCAGGCACCCACAGTTCCACCAAATCCTCCTCTGCTCTCCCTGAACATCCCTTTGCACACCTGGTTTATGCTTTCTGCATAAACCACAGGTCAGATCATGGCAGACGTGCCCCAAAATTGTGATTTACTGTGCATGAAAGGGATGCTGAGCACTGAACCCGCAAAGAAGAAAGGAGAGGAATTGCTTCATTTACCCAAACAACAACTACCTGCAGATCGTCCCTGGCTGCTTGGGGTTCCTTCCTCTCTGTGCACTCCTGATAAAAGCTGTGCTTTTTATGCTGCCAGTCTTCCCTGAATGTCTGCGTGGAGCTGCTAAATCACAGATTACAACGTGTAGGATATCGTTCTCACCATCTCCCTGACACGGCAGCATTGTTTCTTACAGGACAGATGGCTTACAAGATACTGATCTCTGCCAAGGGAGCAGCACTGCACTGTCTGCAAAGTGGCTCTAAAGTGACTCTGAAAGCAACTGTTTTGGCATTAAGATTGAGATTTGAGGATAAACCACACCAAGGAGCAGGCCGTGGAAGAAGCATCACTCTCAGCAGCGTATCAAGGAGCTGTTTCACCCCAGGAGAGCAGCTTTCCCCGGGGTTGTGTGCTCCCCTAGCTGCTCACAGTCTGCACGACTAGACTAGATTACAGTCATGCCATGCTTGTCACTTCCCTGGGAGTCTAGCCACACTTGCTGGGGTTTATTTTCAGCCCTGAGCTTTGGGAGTTCAATAATTATATGAGAATGTGTTCTTCTGGGGAAGGGGAAAAAAAAAAAAAAGTTTCTAGCCTCTGGGGTGTGAAGTAAAGAGTGTGAGTCACAGAGTGAACTTCATTGATGCAGAAACCAGACAGAAAGTGTCCCAAATTTTCTGGGTTTAAAAATCTCTTAACTTTTAAGCCAAAGTTTGCAGATTTGAGGTGTGGGATGGAGAGGCATTGGAGCCCATGGACTTGGCAGTACTAGAATCACAGAATCACAGAATCACAGAGTCATAGAACATCCTCAGCTGGAAGGGACCCACAAGGATCATCCAGTCCAACTCCTGGCCCTGCACAGACACCCCAACAATCCCACCCCGTGCCTGAGAGCGTTGTCCAAACACTTCTTGAGCTCTGTCAGGCTTGGGGCTGTGCCCATTCCCTGGGGAGCTGTTCCATTTGGGGACTCCAGATCTTCTCTGCAGGCCACTGCACCTCCTTCTCTAAGTCCTTTCCTGGCTGGAAAAACCCCCAGCACGATCCTTGCAGCAAGGGATGTGTCTGTGCTCTGCTCTGGCAGCAGGTCAGGGCGACAGAGGCATTCTGTACCCTGACTCAAGCCCACACACTCCAAGGATTGCTATTTATAAAGCTAAAAGGGTGTTATCACTCAGCCAGCCCAGGGCAGAAGCATCGCTGGTGTCTCCATGAAGGCAGCTCTGTAAGCCCATTAAATCATCCCAGCTAGATATCACCCACCCTTGTTCACACAGAGGATCCCTCTGACTCAATCCAATAAAGCAGCCACCAGTTTAACACCACTTTTGGCAGAGGGGAAATGCATTTCTGTACATGCCTCCTTAACAGCCAAGGCCTGCTGAAGCTTCTCTGCTGCAAGACACCTCTCTATTGCTGCCACGCTGAGCCTAAAGTCAGCTGAGAAAATATCTTACACACTGGAGAACTTTATTTCAGCACAGTCACAACTGTGGCTGCAGACAGAAGTGCAAACAGAGGGGATATCACCAGACAGGACTATTTTCAAATCCTGCACATCCCTGCCTCCTGACACATCTGCTTAGGGAAACCAGGAAACACCATCACCCCCCTTTTCTAAGGGAAGCAAAGCAGGAGACACTTCCAACTTTTGAGAGAATGTCCAGGGCAGTAAAGAACCTCGTTCCACTCCACACCTCAGCCACTGACTGACAGCTGAACTCCTCGTGGAAGACTGCAGAGGAGAGTAAGACCTCCCTGCTGATGTTTTCCCTACTGATGTTTTCCCTCCAGCAAGGCACAGGAGCAGCAGATGTACAGTGATGATGCACTGCTGGTGTCTCCTGACAAGCACTGTTCTTTCAAATCCTCATTTTCTTTTGGTTTCCTCTTGCTTTTTCATCTGAAAGCTTCCATCCTCGATGGCTCTGAAGGGTCTGAAAATTCAGGTATCTGCTGCTTAGACAGCTACAGGAGTTAGCAGACAGCCTGGAAAGGAACAAAGGGCTTAGAGAGGTTTGAACAGTGCCATCCATCTCCGTGAGGGGTTTGATCCTGGGGCATGATCACTGCTGCTGACAATTCCAATCCTTACACGGGAGAGGAGATGGAAAGTTACCAGTTTGCATTATTTTCCTTTTTAATATCCTTATTATCCTTTTTTACTTTCATGCCTGGGTGATGTTTGAAGACACCCCCACCTATTTTGCCCCACCTAAAAGGAGCTTCATGAATAAAACTTGTACAAGAAGTGAGCTGTGATTGAAGTGTTCACTGAAACACGGGAAACAGGCAGAGGATTTAAGTAATTCTGCAAACTGCTGGAGGGCCCACTGCAGATGTCAGACATCACTTGGACATGGTTTCACCTGGCATGTGTTACTTTTCCAGCTTTTGCTTGTTCAGGCTGACCCCACTCCTGCACTCTGAACCTCCTCCTGCTGTGAACACAGTGTTCCAAGCGTAATCCTCCCTTCCCAGGGCTATTTCCAGAGGAGCAGCTCTCAGCACTGACTGGAGGCAGCAGTGCCAGGCTAAGATCCCCCTGCACACCCACCTGAGGCTTTGTGGTGAGGCTTTCACTCCCCCACAGCTCTCAGGAGGACTGGGGGAAAGCAGCATAAGCACATCAGCCCAGTTCCTCACAGATCATTAGGTCCATGGCAAAACAAGCAGAATTAATGCGTGGGAAATGAGATCAGTGCCCAGCTCTGCCCTGACTTTGGCCTCTCATGCCAGTGATGTGAAGGGCCTGGGGTCTGTTAGAAAGCATACCCCATCACACGTGGCAAAATAAACACTGGGTGACATCCCTGAGGTGCCTGGGAGCCCCTCTGGGGTTGAAAAGTCATCAGGACTCTAACTGGGACTTTCAGCAGCAGAATTTGATCCATCTGACAGCCCCATCCCAGTGATGTGGCCACATGAGGACTGTCCCACTGCATTTCTGGGCAAGCAGCTTTTCACACCTGCACTTCTGTTTGCTCCTCTCGTTTGGTTTCGGGGTGTGTGGCACCACTGGTGCCCACAAACAAGCACAACGAGAGGCCCTGCTCCTGGCTGCTGTGACAGGAACCTGTTCTGTTCCTAGAATTCATTTTTTTGTTTCTTCCCATATTCAATAAATGTCACTGCGCAGCTCTCCTCTTCAATATACTGTCAGCACTCTTCTTTCCAGATACAGAAAAGCAGATAAAGTGTCTGATTAAAAACAGATACAAAGGGCTAAATCCAGCTTGTGCAATGAGCAACTGGCAGAGATATTAAATGAAGACCTGGGGATTTTTTCTCCCTGCTCTTTCAATGGGCATTGGCATAATGACCATGTACAGCTCCATAATTTCAAGCTCTACGGTTAGTTTTACACATTTCCTTGTTCATGTAATTAGCTGTTAGCATTCTTGCACATTGTCCATCAAATTTTATTACCCACAATCTAGCTTTCATGGAAGAACAGCAAAAATTACTGCAAAAATAATATCCATGGAAGATGTTACATGCATCATCACAAGGGAAAATTGGGACTTTCCTCAAATTCCGAGCTGTTCCTAGACAGACTGCATGATTGATTAAAGTACTGAGTCTGGTCTTGCTTCTGTCACAAATCTAAAATTAATTCTTTGACTCTTTAGGATTACCCTGCATCCCTGCTAGCTTAATTACATACAGGACTCAATTTGGATTCACCAAAAGTATTCAGGTTTGCAATTTCCTCAAAACCTAATTTTTCAGGTCTCTTTCTGTAACTCTGCTAAAGGAATGGGTTTGTGTTTAGTAGCCAGTTACCTCCAGTATATGCATGAAAAAACCTAAACAAGTCAAAACTAATTTTTTACTCTGATGAACTAAGGCCAAATTCTTCTCCGTGCACTGAGGTTATGTTCCCTGGGTCCTGTGTTTTGAAGTGCCATGAAGGACCTGGTTTTTCCAGTGTTACAGTACTTGCAGCCTATCTTTCCTCAGCCTCTTCAGCCTGTTTCTCTGAGATTTCCATCCCCTGCTCCTTAATTACCTTTGCCAGATTCAGCACCAACTTTCCTGTCCTCTCCAGCACTCCGAGGAGCCCTTGCATTTTGTTTTCTTAGCTGGATCTTGCTGCCCGTGACGAGCTCTTTTCAATCCTGTCTAAAATCCATTAGGCCAAATTTGCTATTTGCTTTCTTCACCCACCTCTGGCCCAGGTCTGCTCCTTCCTCCCAGAGCTGCAGCTCAGGTCTGTATTTAGTGATTTCTGATCAAAACACAGTGGGGTGGATTTTACCACCAGCCAGCACCTCTGACAAGCACAAACACTGCTCTCCTGGGCAGCCCCTGCAGCCAGCCTCTGCAGAACAGAGCCAAACTCTCTTCTCCCCAGCTCTCACCCAGGCAAGCATGGAAAACTACAGATAGCAGCCATGCCCTGATTTTAGGTACTGCAAAGTCAGCTGTTCACCTCTTTGGCTCTGTGTGAGCACAAGGACTTTCTCCCCACAGTGAGCTGCTGCCACTGCTCATCCTGCAGATCCCAGGGCAAGGAACTCATCCACTCCTTTGTCAGCCCCTTTCCTTGCAAGAGGGGTGTTCCAGCTGGGGAGAGAATTGGTGCAGCTCTTAAATGTCCCAGTTCAACCCTGTGCACTGAGGAATTGCTCCTAAAAGACAGTCTCTTGTGATTAACTCTTTCCCTGTCAGCTTAGCAAAGATCCCCTAGGGACAAATCCAAGCATTTTGGGTTTGTTAGTAAATTGTTACTTGAACAGACAAATTTGCTTTTTATCCCCACTGTTTTCCCTGGATTCCAGGGGAATTTCCTGGAATCTCCATCCATTTCCTGGATGAAGAGGAGGAGGGTTAGAAGCCATATGGGCTCTACCCATACGATCATGGTGACTACAGCTCTCCCCTCTGCCCTGCTTTTGCTCCAAGCTCTACCTTAAAATAATTAAAGGTGCTGCTTGCTGCCGACCCCACTGACCCTGGCAAGTGCTGGCATCACATCCTGCACCAGTCACTGCTGGATTTGCCCCCTCAGCCCTGCTTGTCTCCTGCCCACGGGCTCCTGCAGTGGGAGGATGGCACTGCAGTCCTTGTCCCACCCCCAGGGCCAGGCCTTGAGGCTCCAAGTGCCATTTATTCACAGTGTGCAATTTGGAGGGATTCCAAGTTGCAGATGCTTCTCTACCTCAAGTTTTTATTTTTCCTCCTGGTAGTCTGGATTTTATTTCATCCCTGAGGTGTCTCAGAACAGTCCACCCTCGCTCAGTCATGGATGATTTATTTCCCTTAGCAAAATCAAAATATTTTGCTAAGGGTATATTCTGTGCCTCGAAATAGGTTTTGGTGGGATTTTTCTTATATGAGGATTATTACCCAGTTTCCCTTTATTTGTACTTTGAGTTTTCTGTGGTGCTTTTAATGACAGCAGCACTCAAACTCACTCTGAATGTGCTGGGTCAGGTAAAGCAAACAGTGTCCCACTTGTGAGACGCCCTCTGAAGCCAAAAAACCTGCTCAGCAAATCATCCTGCCAGTCCCAAACCCCTGCTGACTGGGCCAAGAAACCATGGATCAGCTTCCAGGGGAGCCACAAGAGTGAGGGGTCTGGGTGAAAGAAGCTGGACTCCTCCAAGAATTCCCCTGTATTTCAGGACAGCTCCTGGGGCCCCTTGCAAGCCCTTAGGAGGAGACAGTGTCACAGTCACTGACCACAAATGTCACTTGGCTGACATTTCAGGTGGGAAAAAAATCAAATACTGTCTGTTTCCCAAATTTCTTTCTGGAGTTCAACTTTCTATGAAAGAAAACGAGGGGCAGCGACAGCTCCGGGGATGCTGCACTCGTGCCAAAGGTCCCCCAGGCTGATCTGCCCACAAACACACGAACACTGCACCAGATAATGCCACAACAGAAAGGAGAAAACTGCCAAAAAGTGGTCAGCATAACTCAAAAATGTCCTCCTTAAAGCCTGGAAAAGGTGACAGCACTTGAACAGACACACACACACACATACACACACACACCACATCCCTCCGTGGGGGGAAAAACCCCAACTTTGTCCACTCTGGTTTGTGCAGTGCTGGACACAGCAGCAGCCACGGAGCCATCCAGCTCCCAGACCTGTTCCTGGCACTGGGCTGGTTCAGAACAGGACTGACACCTCCGTTGCAGTGCAGCAGGAGGTTTGCACTTGCACAAGCTGAGAAATGCAAAGTCAAGGTGACCCCACTGCATGGATTCCATTAGCATCAGGCTGCAAATCCTGAGGGCGAAGCCTGAGCAAGCAACATCAGCAACTGCAACCAGCAAAATCACAGGGAAAATCCTCCCTCCTCACACGTGGAATGAGGGACAACATCTCAGGGAGTGTTTGCAGCCTGCTGGGCTCGGGGCAGAGGCACCGAGCACACTGAAGGAACGAGGGATGGATATCAGAGATACCTCCTACATGATATTATTGCTTTCCATTAAATTGAACAAAAATACCCAGGTTCTGGAAACAGTGTCTCATTGTAACACCTGCTTGATTGGATGAATAAATCTGTTTTAATTAACTGCTTTTTTTTATAGTAGGCTGTAACAAAATATTGTGAGAAACGGAGAGGCTGGTAGTTGGCTTTGAGATTTCAAATAACCCTCTCCTAATTAAGTCTGTGTATATTTATATGTCATCTAAGAGCAAGAAAACACTTAGACCAATCCATTCTTTTAACCTCCTTTCCTATTTTCTTTTCTAGTGTTAGTTATTAATTTACCATGCTCTTCCTTCACATTGCTTCAGCCAGAGAGGAGCAAAATTGTTTCAAATGCATTTTGTGCACTCTGAATTTCACTCTGCTCATGCAGATCCACTCATGTTGCAGACTCAGTGACAGAACTCCTAATTGCATGGCTAGAACTGAAAAGAGAAGTCACTATCCTGGACTCCTTCCTGCTTCGTTGCACTTGTGATGCCATTGACTAGACTCTCCAAATTAAAACTCTCCTGCAGCTCAGCAGGGAAGGTATTGCAAAGCTTTGGGAGCACATCAAAGCATCTCCGTGCACTGCTGCCCGTTTCATGTCCCACCAATGGGGTCTGTCACACGCTGCTACTGAGCTTCTTCACTTCCCAGCCCCAAAGCCTGCTAAGATTTGAGTTAAATCTATTGTCACTCTCACTTTTGGGCTCTATCTCCCCTCCTCAGCACCCCAAAGAATGGGAAAAGAGAACAGTGAGGAGTATGTCTCTATCCATGCATCACAAGCTGTGCTGGGCTTGGGTGTGTGCAGCCTTAGGGGGAGCTTTAGAACCCAATAAAGCACAAATATGGACCAAAACAGGACCATGTCCCCATGCCTTGTGTGTCTGTGTGCAGAAATAGAGTGTGAGGTGGGAGGAAACACTGGGGGAGCTCTGCAAGGACTGTTTTGACATTACCCTGGAGCGTGAAGATGTTCAGGTCGTGTTCCTGGGCTGTAACAAATACAAACACGATTCACTCTTGCCACAATCACACGCTGCTGGGTTTTAATATTTCCTTTGAACTAAAGCTGTGCTTTTCTCTCCCATAAGGTCTCCCCAGCTGCCCAGACATGAAAGGCTCTCTCAGCAGTGCTACAAACACATCCTGGCTGGTCTAATGCCAGCAGATGACTGGGTTTCCACCAGGAATAGTCCATTACTTTGTAGCATCCATCATTCCCAGGGATTCAAGCACTCATGCAAAGTGCAGTCTTGCTCCAAACATCTACAAAAACAGAGATGCTCCAACTAAAAATCGTGGTATTCAAACACCCTTTGTGTCTCCAGCACCTCCACTGCACTGAGCTGGTCCATCTGGGATAGGAAAATTCTGCAGTCTGAGGAGGCTGTTTCCAGAGTTCATTTTTCAGGTGCAGGACGTTCTCTTTAGTAGCAGCTCTTGATAATGATAATTGATCCATATGGATTAAACAAGAGCGTTGGATGGAAAACATTAGATTGGGCCTCTGGTTCCAAACCAAGATAAAAAAAGGAATGAATTTAAATGAGGCATGAGTAGGTCTACTTATGTGTTGGTTAATTTGGAAACAAACCAGTACTTCTGAGCAGCATCAGTTATCCATGATACTTACAAATGATCCTTCCTATAAAAGACTTCCCTTCCACAGAAGAACTGCCCATACTCTTCACTTTTTATATCTGAAGTCTCAATTCTTTATGACTCCATTCCCCATTTAGTACTCACAAAGGCATATTCTCTATGCTGAGATTATAAAAGATGAATAAAATGGGAATCCATCCATCACAGAATCTACACAGCGGGATGGTGCCCCTCGTGCATCCACGTTTTTAGCAGCACACTGTTCGTTTGCTCCTGAGCTAATAAACTGAACTCGGTGACAGCTTTGTGTGGCACAGCCTCAAGGAAGGCAGAAATGTGGCTTGGACTGCTCAATCTTGCACCATCACGGGTGTGCTGCTGTGTTTTCTCTCTCCTTGCCTGTAAAATGGGTGGAAATGCTGCTAATCTATCCTAACTCCACGCTAAGAGGCTCAATCCATAAAGCCGATTTAAGCTGCAATATGGGCACAGTAATAATGCCATTAACATACTTCAGATTTTCCAGAAGTGAACAAGAACTGAAAGCCTAATTTGATTTCTTTTTTTTTTTTTNATTCTCTTCATAATGCTTCAATATTTAATACAGGAACATGCTCTGGACCAGTGCTCAGTGCTGTGTGGATTCTCTCTCTGTGTGCCCCAGCTGTGCCCACTCAAGCCTGGTGATCCCTTGGAAAGGGAGAAAAGCCCACCCTTAATGTGTGTAACAGCTCTCACCTTGCCAGGATGACCAGAGGGCATTTGAAAAGGTTCTCAGCCTCAAGCATCAGTGTCTGGATCAAACAGAACCACATCCTGTGGCTGCCCAAAATCTCCTACAGGCATCACAGAAAATGAGAGGCCAATCTACGAGCTGGCAAAAGCATGCTTGGCCAAACATCCAGGAACACCAGAGCCATTTGCAGAACCGGGATCAGGGTCTGAAATGCCCACAAACAAGAAAAAAACCCATGTAACAGTGTTGTTGCTGTGAATAATCTGACAGCAGAGGTTTGACAGGTGTTTGTGGCCTTATCCCGGTTTAAATGTTGGAACAGTCAGGCACAGGATCCTCTCACAGCCTCAGTGCTCCAAGTTTGGAGGTTAAAGGACTTCAGCCAAGCAGAATAACCAGATTGAAGGACTCTGAGTGGGGCTCTGCAGCAGGACTGCAGGAATCACACCTCTGTGACTCCTCAGTTCCCTTCACCTCACCGTGTCACAGTGCAGAACAACACACTCAGCTTTTATCCACCCCTCTGTAACTCCGAGCTTCCCAAGGGCTGAGCCTGAACTCCTGCCCAAACTTCTGGGCTGAGTCAGCCCCCATTCTGGGAGGGACAGAAGGATGCTTCAGAAGAGGTCAGTGGCACGAGTCAGGTGTCCCTGCTCCTCACACACACCTCTGGGCACTGAGGGGAAGCTCTGCACTCAGAAGCAGGAAAAAAGCAGCTCTGATGCTAAAAAAGCAAAGCCACAGAACAGCCCTGAGCTGGCCTGCTCTGCACAGGTCAGTGACACAGGGCAGGGAGCCTTGTTTCCAGCTGATTTTTGCAGGAGAGAAGGATTAATTCCAAAATGTATGGGAAGGTCACGGCAGTGACATCGCTCTTTCATTACACCCCAAATGCTTCACCCTGAATTTTGGTGCTATCACGTAGCGTGCCCTAACAAAGAATGAAAATAAACTCTTCAGAGGACAGTGAGAACACCTGAAATAAAACATTACTCGTCATGCCCAGATCTAAATCTTGCTGAAGTCAGTGGGAATTTTTTCATTTCCCACTGCTGCTTCTGTGCTCACTTCAGTTTTCACCAGCATTTCAACCCATAGCCAGTCCCAGGACTGGTGAGAGAGAAGAGGCTGATTGGAGCCACAATTCCCTTCAGCCTGGCAAGAACTGGAAATTCTGAGAACTTAACTCAGACTTGGACTGGAAATGTCCCTGAGCAGGAACCAGGCAGAGCTAAGAACTCTGACAAAGCTGATCTTTATTCCCTACAGAAAGACCAGTGTTGGTGGCCTGAATCCCAGCCTTTCCTTGTCTTTCCTCAGCTCTCTGCTGAGAGATTTAACTAGCAGGCTCTTGGATTCTCCAGATGCTCCTCTTTGCATAAATAATTAAAAACTTTGGGAGCTTGCAGACTGTTACACTTGAAGACTGGAGTGACATACCAGGAATCTGTGAGATTTTTGTAGGACAAAACCACCCATTTTAACCATTCGTGAGTACATTCAAATCTTCGGCAAAATCAGAAGACAACCCAGAAAGATCTGCTCATCTTTGTGCTCCCTGACCCACTCCATAGGTGTGTGGCCAGCACAGATGAACTATTTTTGACTGGAGATCATCCAGAAACCCTTGTCTGTAAAACACTTCTAAAACACCTCTTCCTTCCATCCACTGCAGCATCCTGCATTTCTTTTCAGCCTCCTGCATTTCTTTTCAGCCAAGCCACTCTTCATCCTTTCTTTTCCCAAACTATTTCAGTCAGCCAGGGGTTCATGTGGCTCCTGTGGACAGCAATGGGTTTATTTTTGGGAGGGGTGCCTACCCTTCCCAATTCCATTTGGTGCCAGTAGCTGAAGTGATGGCTTGTTGACTGCTGATATTCCTACTCCTGTCTTTGACAGGCAAGGCTCCCACTCACCAGCTGCTCAGGCTGTTTGATTAGGTTACAGACAGGGAGCAGGGAGAGCTGCAGGAGATAATGTGGAAGTGGAGATGCTCCGGGTGTGCGCAGGCGCGGCTCTGCAGGACCACAACAAACCTCTCCCAGCTCCCGGGGTGATCCCAGCACTAAGCTCCTGTGCACTGAGCTCCTGTGCACACCAGCACCGAGCCCTGAGGGTGGGGAGCGACTCAGGAGAGCTGGGAGGGTACCACTCCAATCCTGGCATCAGCTCAAGATCCACAGAAACCCACAGACGAGTGTCAGAACATTTGCCCTAACACCCCACAAACACAGAGCTCCGGGCTTAAACAAAGATGTGCATTTCAAGGCAGAAGTTTAGACCTTAAATCTGAGGAGCCTGGAGCCCTTTTCCCAGCTACAGAGCATCTCCCTGACCTGGGCTGGGTTCAGCTTGTGCCCCTCAAATCCATGGCACAGAGGAGGGGCTCAGGGTCTGTCTAGAACAGGGATGTGGTCCCTCTCTCCTCTTGAGCATCCGAACTGGTCACGGGGGATCAGCCAGGACCCCACAGGAGCTGCTCACCCTGCTGAGGAGCTGGGGGGCTGCTGGAGCACAGGGCTGTGTCTGGGCAGCCCTGTTCCCTCCTGCAGCCCCTGTGGAGCCACTGGGCACAGTCAGCTCCAGTGTGGCCCTCACAGACTCTCCCCAGAGGAAAGTCAGTCTTTGTTTTCTTGCTGAAGAAATGGGATATTGCAGGAGAAGCAAACTTTTTAAAGATTCTTCAGAGGCTCAGTCTGCTCTTCCCAGATGAGGATCCCCTGATGGTGTTATACAGGACAGAAAGACCCGGGCAAAGGATTTTCACTATAGCCCCTGCAGAGACTTTGCATCTTTTTCTTCAAACATTCTCTGTGCTCTCCTGCCCTCTTCCACAGATCAGATTTTACTTCCTTTGTCCACATAACCTCTTCTTTTCAGCTAGAAAATCCCTCTCTTGCAGCAGATGCTTCTCTTTGAGCCAGCCTTCCCAGCAGTTCCTCAGGGACCCCCCTCACAGCCCCCTGTCCATTCAGGCACTGACCACATCCCTGCCTCCAACTCGACCTCACAGGAGAAATGGGTGACAAGGCACTGACATCCCAGCAATCCTTCTTCCTCTCGTTCCTATTATGAACAATTTTAGGGCATTAAGACAATTTTATAAACCTGGAGATCTTTCCACCTGGAAACTTTTCAAATACCCCAATACACATAATACAGAGATTTCCATTAACTGCAGCTGCAGGCTAAGTGAGAGATCAGCACCTCCATTTCGTAATGCAGCACAAACCAGAGTGAACAGGACACAAAGACTGAATGAGAGAGTGGAATTATTTCATCTTGTTGTCCCAGCCAGAGCCCTGAGCCCCAAATGGCTTCATCCTCTCACTGCTTTTGTCAGTAAGGCTTCACACAATGAAAATCTTGCAGCTTCCTGTGTTAATCCATTAATACCTGCGAGAGCAGGCTGAAATCTCTACCCTGGTTATCATTCTGGAACTAAAATGCCCAATAAACGCTATTCCATAAGCTCTATCCCTCCCTCTCTATTTTACTGAGCAGAAAGTGAATTGCTGTTTTAGCGAGCTGTGTGTGTCAGAGCTGGGAAAACACAGGAATGGATTAAATCCATGGTCCTTTTCCATCCCAGGATGCCATCTGTGGTGATGGGCAGCAGCCTGGGTGCCCTTCTGCACCCTCCCTGCATCTGGCAATTCCAGGGAGCCAGAGGTTCCACCCAGACCTTCATCTTTCCTGTCCTCTCTCTTTGCCTTGTGAACTCGCCTCATGTTTTCCAACCTGCTTTTATGCTTTTGCCCTCCACAGTATCCTGTGGTAATGAGCATTACAATTTAATTAGCAGACATGATAGGGAACCTATCTGACTCTATTCAGGTGCTTAAGCCAGCCTTGCCCAAGCAGTGAATCAGACTGCTCTCTAAGGATGCAAAAAGGGATGCAGGACACGTGAGAGGGGCCAGGAAATTGCTTCAGTTCTCACTGGAACATGTTCACTGCACGTGAAGAGGGAGAGAGAGGGAGAGAAGGGAGAAGGGAATAAGGACAAAGCAGCTTCCTGGCTTGAGTCCAGAAACTGAGCTGAGAATAAATAATAATACGTGTCTAACGAGCTGACAGAAACACCCATAATTCCCATTAGCAGAAACCATCCTGCTGCCTAAGTCAATGGCCACTGTGACCAACACAATATAAAACCTGATGTGCTCTAAAGAAAACAAAAAATGGAGAAAATGAGGTACTCTAAAGAAAACAAAAAAAGGAGAAAATGAGGACCCAAGTGTACCTGCTATTCATACACAGAGAGAAATACTCCTTGTCTCTCCCTTCCCAGCCATCACCTCACAGAAAACACTGCTAGGATGCCATACCTACAGCCACCCTTCACCCCATGAACTACTCATTGCTTTCCAAGGCAGGAAATCTCAGCAAGAGCACAACTTTTATGTTGAAGAGCTCCACACAACAACACAGCACCCTCTTTACCATGATGATAGCAGTGGCCAAAACACGAGGCAGGTTATCCAGCAGGGAGGCAGAGCTCCAGGGAACTGATCCTCATGCAGCAGCAGGAGGGGACCAGCCCCAGCTCTCCTCATTTCAACTCTGGATGCCAGCACATTTCTTGGTTCCCCAAGAGGGAACTTAACCTAACTTACCCTGAAAACACACTGAAGCGGAATCGCTCCGACAGCTGAAAGGAATAACAATCCTGCCCCAGCTTTCCAGCCACTGCAGCTCCCTCACACAGGGACAGCTCCATCCTCCCTTGAGTCCTGACTGCACTGGGCCTGGGCAGGCAAGAGGAGCTGGCTGGCAAGGTGCTCTGTCGCAGTGATTTGTGCTTAGTGGCCATCTCCCTTGGCAGGAAAATCAGCTGAGAGCAGCCTTTGCCTTGCTCTGATTTAGTGCTTTAGTGATTTAGTCTAGCTAAGAAACCACAGCTGTTTAAAAGCCACTGACCTGCTCTGGTACTTCTTAATCTGAACCACAAGCTGGGTCTGGACCCTTCTGCAGTTATTCATACCAACTCCACATTGCTCTCCAGGATTTCAGCCTCAGAAACTTTCAGGAATCATTTGCTAGCTTGTACTATTTCTTTTCCCAAATTGGACATTGTAGGGACCACCACCCACCCCTGGCAGCACCCAGTCTCTCTGGGACAGGCAGCACCCCTGGTTCCCAGCTCTCACCCTCTGCAATGTGCCAAATGTGTTGAGATGAACCTGCCCACCTTTGTCTGTCAGCCCCAGCAACTGCAAAACTCTGCTTGTGGGCAATACTTGCATTTAGGGACTCACTCCACACAGGTGCCTCTCATTCCCAGAGATAAAAGACTGTGGCAAACCCAGACCCCAGTTTTTGATGGTTGCATCCTGTGCTGAACTTGGTGATTCTTGTTGAACATGACTTTATAAATGTCTCATCCTGCAGGTTGGCTTTTTTCTGCTCTTCTCATGTTTTCCTTCCTCTGTCTCTAGCCAGAAATGATTTACATGTTTGTTTACTCTGAGCTACATTCATCTGAGTCATTCAGCAACCCTCTACCCACAATCATATTACAGCAAATTTGGAACTGGAGTCTCAGGGAGTGAATATTATGCTGCTGTCAAGATGAGAGTGGGGGGCCATATTCTGCCACTGGGTTTCAGGAAGAACTGACTTTTGCTAGAAACACGTCAAAATCCAACAGCCTCATAATCCCCTGTGTTCTGCATTTCTTCGTAAAGAAGGAGAAAATCCAGGCAAATAAATTACTCTATATTTACACCAGTTACAGTGTAACAATTAGTAGGATTTGGCTCATTTCGTAGAAATTATACTACTGTACTTGTAGGAATAATCTATTCTGTTTCAAACTAATTTTAGCCACCCTTGAGCACTCTTCCATCTGTTGTAGGAAAAAAAAATTATTTGCACGTAGCTATTGTGAATTTTCTTCTCCAAGGTATGTTTTCAAGGACTACATCTCTCAAAAACAACGTAATCATATTATTAGCAAGACTCATAGCTCAGCTGACAGTACCTTGTCTATTAAATCCACAACATGAAAAGACCTCAGAATTGACATTCTAAGGATTTTTTTAAGGTTGCCTGAAATAAATCTTTGCAGAAAGCAAGCTGATCAAAGAATTTTGAGCTTTGCATTACCTTTCACGCAATTCTAGAAGCTATTCAGAGATTCTGCCAAAGCAGAAAGAGGTTATGGAAAGTAACAACACCTTTTAAAAAATATATTACAAAACCAATGAGATTTCAATACACTACAGTGAAAGCGATGCACATTAAAATAGAAATCATTCTCTCAGAAGCCCAGTAATAAAAATAAGGACTTCTGTTAATGTTCTGTGCACTTGCAAGATGTATTAAGACTGATCAGAGGTTAGTCTCAAGCTCAAGTCCTTTTCCATCTAGTTTCTCTTCACCGCTTTACAAGAAAAAGAAAAACAAAACCAAAACCCAGCACCCCGACCTTTTTCTTTACTTTTAATGCTAGAAATGTACTCTGTAGCAGTATCTGAGGCATTGTTCTCACCTAGGAAGACTCGCACCTATCTGACAGAGTACTGAGCACTGCTGTACCTGAGAATAAAAGTACAACCAGGTGGAACAGCAAAGCCCCACCACAGAGAGCAGCGGGCTCAGGGCGGGCCAGGGGGGTGGCGTGGTCAGGGGAAGCACCTTCATGCCTTCATCCACCGCTTAAACCTTAAAGAATCTGGGGCTGAAGCGTTTCTTCAGCTGATAATTACTGCCAGGATACATGCAGGGAAACTGGGAGCGAATGTTCATGGCCCGAACAAAGTGTGACACACCTGATAACACCCAAATGGGGGATGCTTTTCTGCCTTTTCTGGAGAAACAACACTAGATTTCTTGACGAGGGAGTATTAGTCAAAACGCCAGTCCTTTAGTCTGCTTTGGAGCTCCCTGCACAGGCATTTGGCTACAGTTCCAACAAACTGCCTAAAGATACCGCTTCAACTTCTGAAAAGCATTTTTAAAGCAGCAATACAGTAATTTGCATTTACACAGTACCTGCCTGGCTGAAAAGTGTTTTCAAGGGCTTCTGAGCAGCTTCACGGAGCCCTGCGAAGCAGTGGCACAGGATATGCCGTAATTAAGGAGAAGGCAATCAACACTGACGAAGACTGAGAGCCTTGCCCAGGATCAGGCAGGATGTCCTCAGAGCAGAAAAACCCTCCTCAGCTCTCCCGTGGGGACAGGCACATACACACACAGAGGCACCATGACCACAAAGACAATCCTTTTCCCAAAAATCTTTCCTTCCAGCTTTGATCCCGGTGGGTCCCTTCACACTCGGGATATTCCGTGCTCCTTGATCACCTCTTGCATGCTGCACAGGGCACTGCATTACATAAGCTTGGCTTGCTTGCACGGAGATGCACCGGGCACAAAACTTAGGGTTTACATCTGACTGGCAAGAAAGATCAAATATTTTTTAAAATACAGTGGAAAAGTTAAGAAGAAGTGATCAAACAGACTGGGAGTTCAAAGTGATGCTGCTCGAGAATGCAAGACTTGGTACGTGACTGTTCAACCATGTTACCTTAGAGCATGGAGAATTTAATGGGAGACTTGCACATTACCATATTCATAACCATGACTAACAAATCTGTTGTCAATGCCACCAAAAATATCACACAAGCAGAATGTTTTTATACCAAAGAGACCACTGAAGTCACGGCTCCATAGTAAACAAATGAACTTACGAAGAGTCTTGAAAATCAGCCTTTTTTTCTTTTTTTTTCTTCCCCTGCGGAATTTGATACACTATAAACTGCGAGATGCCTGGTAGTTCAAAGGGGGTCGATAAAAGAGGCATTTTTCCTCCGCAAGCATCAAAGCAGAGAACAGCCCTCCGCTATCGCTGTCACCTTTCCCACGCTGAGGGCACGTGGGTCACCCGGACGACTCACAGCCAGGTCAAGGGCTGCCCGAACGAATCACAATTTAAATCGGCATTTGACCTGCTCTGCGAGTGTGCAGGTGCTCTGTGCGCGCTGTCATTTAGGGCAAGGGCAGACAAAATCCAGCACCGTTCCTCGGGATGCGAGTCTCGGCGCTGCCGGCAACTCCCGTGGGGGAGAGCGGCCCCGCATCCCATCCAGTCCCGCATCCCTC
>VWZT01016202.1:0-19065 GCA_013397055.1 Pachycephala philippinensis
GGGTTTTTGTTGGGTTTTTTTGTATACTTAAAAATGGAACTGTGTCTCCACTGGTTCCCTAGTAAAGGTTTTACTATCACAAAACTGTATTCTGCAAAATACACCAGTATTTTGGGAATAAACCTTGCAGTGGGGATGTGTGCAAACAGACATGCAAAGAAATAGGCTAAGTGATGTAAACCACGCTGTTAAGATGTCTTCACAGGGGATCCCTTTATTTTGGTCATTAAAGTAGTTATACTATGGGGTAATTAAAATTTCCATGATAATCTGCAGTAGAACACACAAGTGTTGAATGAAACTTCTTTTTTCTTCTTTATAGCTGTTCATAACCTGAAGAAGTTATTTACTGCATTCAGCTTAACCCTGACGAGCTGGGTGTGCACACTGGTGGCAGTCCTTATGGTGGCAGTGTTTGTCTCCATCATTGGACGGGCTCTTTCATGGTACACCCATTTCTATGTTTCTGTGTCTCTCTATGGCACTGCAGCTGCAGCTAAGCTCATTCTTGTGCACATGCTAGCCAAGAAGTTCTTCTACAAGGTAGGCAACACTTTGTTGTTATTGTTGAAGGGCAATGAGGTGTTTAATCTGTGGAAGACCTACCTTTTGAGCTGATTAAAAAAAATGCAAAACGTTTTCAGTATTTAAAATGTCGCTGTAAAAAATTGCTTCATCTAAACATAAGGGATTGTTCTGCTAAATCAGAGAGGTAAGAGCTGTGTGATTTAAGGCAGCCTTGACCTTTAGGAGCTGCTTCAGGAAAAAGGCAGGAGCCTTTTTGATTTAGGTCACAACAACCCCAGGCAGTGCCACAGGCTGGAACAGAGTGGCTGCAGAGCTGCCCACAGGAAAAGGACCTGGGGGTGCTGGTGACAGCAGCTGAACATGAGCCAGGGTGTGCCCAGGTGGCCAAGAAGGCCAATGGCATCCTGGCCTGGATCAGCAACAGTGTGGCCAGCAGGAGCAGGGCAGGGATTGTTCTGCTGTTCTTGGCACTGGGGAGGCCACACCTGTGTCCAGTTCTGGGCCCCTCGCTCCAAGAAGGACATTGAGGTGCTGGAGCATGTCCAGAGAAGAGCAATGGAGCTGATGAAGGGTCTGAGGTACAAGTCCTGTGCGGAGCAGCTGATGGAGTTGAGGTTGTTTAGGCTGGAGAAAAGGAGGCTCAGGGGGACNGAAATAGTGTGGCCAGCAAGACTAGGGAAGTAATTCTTGCCCTTCACTTGGCACTGGTGAGGCCACACCTTGGGTACTGTGTTCAGTCCTAGGCCCCTCAAATGAAGAAGGACATGGAGGTCCTCAGTTCAAGGAGGACTTGGAGCAAGTCCAGAGAAAGGCAACGAAGCTGGTGAAGGGTCTGGAGCACAAGCCCTATGACCAACAGCTGAGGGAGCTGGGGATGTTTAACCTGGAGAAAAGGAGGCTCAGAGGGGCCTTATCAGTGTCTACAACTGCCTGAAAGGAGGGTGTAGCCAGGTGGGGGTTGGTCTCTTCTCCCAAGCAGTCAGAGACAGGACAAGAGGAAATGGCCTCAAGTTACGCCATGGAAGGTTCAGGTTAGATCCTAAGAGAGATTTCTTAGTGGAAAGGATTGTCAAGCTCTGAAACAGGCTGCTCAGGGAAGGGGTTGGATCACCACCCCTGGAGGTGTTTAAAAGATGTCTAGATGTGGCACTTAGGGACATGGTTTCCCAATGGCCTTGGCAGTGCAGGGCCTAGGTTGGACTCAAATGATTTCAAAGGTATTTTCCAACCTAAACAATTCTGTGGTTATTCTAATTTATAGTTGTTCTAACCACAGCTGGAGATGGAACAGAGCTCTTGGTTGTCTATGTTCTTCTCTGCAATAGGTAAAAGTCATTTAGGCTCCTGCAAGGCTCAGTGAGGAGTTGGTGTGTGTTACTTTTCCATTGCTGTCATTTGTCATGATTGCTGTCTGTCTACCTGTTTTGCTTAGGATTCTTTTTCATGGACTAACCAATGGGATTTAACTTGTGTAATAATTTCATAATTATAAATGATAACAATCCCATGTGGTTTTGTGTTAAATACAAATAGTCTTGAGGTATCTGATAGATGACACTCTTCCAGGGCAGAAGTTGACTGCTGAAGCTAGGCTCAGGTTCTAGGTGCAGTAATATTTAGTCATTCGGCTTGCTGTTACTTATCTTCTAGGCCATTTGTGTGGGTTTTGGACAAGGGAATTTAGGAAGCCTTAGTTGACAGCCAAATACAAATGTTTGAAAAAGTTTTAAGAACCTTGTGACATTTGATTGTATGAAAACTTCTGAGAGGATCCATCATGTCTTTCTCTGGAAGTGGGGTTTTGAAAAATTTTTTGGGGAAGGGGAGTGTTAACTGGTACAAGTATACATGTATTTGTTGTACAAATACATGTATTTGGTGTTGTCCCTTTGTGGAGAAGATGAGCCATTTATAAAATAGATGCAATGTTACCGTTTTCCAGTCTTCTGTATAAGCTGGCTGATACTTTCATTAGCTGTTAAGACATTTCAGGCTCTGGATCTACTTCACGCCTACTGATTGCCTAATCATCAGATCAGCCATCTCAAAATCAGAAGTGTAGCATGCTGTAGCTTGCACCACAGTGTACAGTTAATGTTGTTTCTGTAACTTGCATTTTACTTAAAAGTTGCATAAAAATTTTGGAAGCCTGCCTCTTCCTTGGCTATCAGAGGCAGTGCCTAATGGCTCAACAACTTGGGAGTTGATAAGCTTTATGTTTTGAAATAGGTTTGGCAACTTGTATGTTTCTTCACTCTCCTCCTTTGTTTTCTTCTCACTGCAAAACTGAAGTAGGTGCTCTCTGGTAACTGTTGTTCATGCAAGCAGTCCTTCTTGCTACCAGCAGGATTTGCAGTTAGGAATCTTGCACCGCAAACGCTGCAGCATTGCTTGTGTAACTTAAAAAAAAAAAAAACCAAAGCAAATCACATTTTTGATGGTTAAAGTTGGTTTTTTTCCCCCCTGAAACCTATTTCACCTAGGATGTGTTTTATTCAAAACAAATAACATATTTTAATAAGCAGACTTCTGAAGTGACAGCTTGTGGCATGACTTAAAAAGGCACCAGTATAATATTTGTGCACTAATAATAGTGCTTGTGTAAGAAGTCTGTTAGCAGCTGTTCAGAAAAAAGTTTACATTCTCAGGAGGTACAGATAACTTTCACAGGTAAGTATTATGTAATTTTTGCTGTGTTACATTTTTTTTTCTTTGCCTGAAACACTAGCCTTGTGTATTCTTTTGTATTGTCATTTTGTACATTCCCTTCCTCCTTCTGCCCCAGCCTATGTAATCTCTTCTTCAAGTTATGTCAGCAGATTTAGAAAACTAATAAAAATACATACTGTCGTGGATAATTCTATATGGTAAGAAAATGGTGAGATGATACTTGTCAAAATTGTTTTGCCCAAGGAAAATAATTATATACAAGGAATATGGATTTTTCTGTGTGTTCTCATGAGATGGGATCTGTGGAATGTGCACAGTAATTAGACGTATTTACTTCTTTTTGTTACAGAATGTGAATGAGCAGTACCTGGGAGATGTTTTTTTTGATGCCTCATTGATGATTTGGTCAATAGCATTGGCTGTGATGACTCAGATGGGCCTTTGTTCAGCATTCATTGGTACATTGTGGGTAGCATTTCCTTTACTCACTAAGCTGATGATCCACAAGGAATTCAGCCAAAAAGGTATGGGTTTTGAGGTGCGGAAATAGTATTTTGAAACTTCTAGTCATACTCTTATTTAAGCAAAAAAAATTGCAAACATTGACTTTGAGTAGTCAAATTAACTAAGTCACATTTTTGTAATGAAAAAAAGTGTTCTTGAACTAAAGATAGTTTGAAAGTGTGAGAAGCTTTAAAAAAATGCACTGAAAAATATCCCAAGTCTCAGGCTAAAAGAACTGTATGTGGTATATTAATAAGTGATCAGAATTTTGATGAACAGTAAAGGTTCATAAAAAATACTGTAATATTTAAAGAATGCTTGGGAAAGAAAACCTTTTAATTTTTTTTTACAATTTCTTTTGTAATACAGGATTAATTTTGTGGTGGTTTTGAAAGTTATACTAGTGTTGGCTGTGCAAAATGAGATCTCCTTTCCATATCCACATCAGGGATGAGGACCAGTATTGTGTCTGCAGTAGTATTGCTGCATTGGTCTTGCAGCACTATTGTGGATATATCAGTAAAGCTGCGTGTTCATGTTCTCTTAAGCTTTTACTTCTTTTGTCTTTTGTTTTTTCCTGTTCCCTGTAGGTGCCACAATAAAGTTTATTGTGATGTACATGCTGGGGATGTTTGTTCCATATCTGTATATGCTGTATCTTAGTTGGACTGTATTTGAAATGTTTACACCTGTCATGGGACGAAGTGGTTCAGAAATTCCACCAGATATGGTGTTGGCAGGATTTATTGTGATCTTCACTATGATCCTGTCTTCCTATTTTGTAAGTAGAATTTGTAAATATTGTTTAAAACCCTCAAACTTTATCCAGAGTTTAGAATAAGAATGGATTTTTAATTAGTATTAGAAGTTAGTGATAATTTGACAATATCTTAAACGTTACAGGAAAATTCTAGGAAATGCGTCAAAGATTCCATGTTTTGTCTTAGTCAAAGAAAGGTCGTTGAAGCAGGGCTTGTATTGCTCTATGATGATGTAGTAAAGACTGACGTAAACTACAAAATGTAATGCTGAACTTTTAGCAGAGATTCATTTTAGGTGTAATATATGATTGAATGACACATGTACAAGCTTCAAAAAGAATACTCGGGTTTGTGGTTTTTTTCTACTGCCATAGAACCTGGAAAGATTCTGGGGGGTTTTTTGTTGGCAGATGTTTTAAAAACAGGAAAGTTTTGAAAGCTTTCAAAAGCTTTTAGGAAGTACTCATTTTATTCCTTTTTTATAAAATAAATCAGCTTTCAAAATCTGAGTTTTAAATACTGAGATTTAAAAAAAGTGTTTTGTATGAGGTGGTACTTGCAGTTACATCTTTTTAATGTACCTTCAGTTCCATAATTGAATTTTAGAGTTATACAAGTAGTGTCTTGTATCTTAAGTGTTGCAGTTTTATAACTGGACTGTTTTTTTGTTCTCTAGATTAACTTCATTTACCTTGTCAAAAGTACAAAAACGACGCTAGTAACTTTAACTACTGTATTTGTAGTCACTCTGATTCTCGTTTGTAGTGGAATCTTCTTTCCTTACAGTTCTGATGCAGCTAACCCAAAGCCCAAGCGAGTCTTTCTCCAGGTAAGAAAAGCCTTTGCATGTTGTATTGGCTCTTTTGGTTGCAGGAGTGTTTGGTTTTTCTCAAGGCTTAATTCCCCACCGCCTCCATCCCAGAAAGAGTAATATTCCCTGTCTTTCTTGTTTTAAAAGCTCAAATGATTATTCCTGGGTTTGAAATGATTGCTAATCTTTCCCTTGTTCAATCTCAGCGTTAAGCTCATCTGTGTCAGAAGAGCAGGGTGTTTTAGGGGGTTTTAAGTGGGTGAATTGTGTAAGTGATGGTAATTTAAAAAGTGAATGTGCTTTTAGGTGGGCTAAAACAGTCAGAGACATCTTCTGATTGTGTTTTTATGGTATGTATCTTATCTGAGTAATTCTTGCATTTATATTCATAAATACTCAGATATGTGTTCAGTGCATACTGAAAATGCAGTAGACCTTAAGGATTCACATGGAGGATATTTCAGAATCACCTCTAACTCTTGCAAACTCCAGAGGTTCCATCATCTTTCTGTGTTTGTGTTTTTTTTCTTCCAGCACACAAGCAGAAGATTTCATGATATAGATGGAAATGTGGTTAAAAGTGACTCTGGTATATGGATTAATGGGTTTGATTATAATGGAATATCTCACATAACTCCCCATGTACCTGAAATCAATGACACCATTAGAACTCCATGTGAGGAGCAGGCTCCCTTCTGTGGCCTTCCTTGGATTCTGCCAGTGCATTTCATGTTCCGGTTGGTGTGAAAGCTGCTTCACTTGAGCACTTTACTGCAAATTATAGTGGTCATTTATGCAATTTCACTTACGTAAGGGAAGAAAAACTAAGGATAATCGTGGTCTAAGAGTAAATAATCCTTCCTCTTCAGAAAACAAACTTCGGCCTAGGTGCTGTGTCTTCTGCCAGAATCTCTGCAAGAGATTCATGGGTCTGCTGCAGGAGCTGTAGAAGTTGATGTGTGGAAAATAGATGTAAGCACCAGTGGAGAGAAAGGTGAAGGGGGGCCACCTAAAGGGCAGTTCGGAGTAGGAGGATGTATGTCTCCTCCCTTCTTCCCTCCTTCACCCCAGCTGACAGCAGAGGATGTCTAGAGTAGCAGGTCTCCACAGAAGAAAACCAGCTGCTGTGGCTGTTTCTCACACCTCGAGAATCTTGTGAGCAAAGTGTAGCCGTTTGAAGGTGAAAATATTCTCACTCATTTGTTTTGTAGATTAAGGCAAATGAAGGTAATGAATGAATACACTAGTGACTGTTTTTCTGTTCATATGCCCTTTAAATATTTGTCTGGCCAGAAGCTGATTTTACCTGCCTTCTGCTAGAATCAACACCTTTTGAACATTTCATGTAGTAGCAGCACAGTCAGCTGTACTATAGAGAAACTTCTTGTCTTCTGATGTTTAGTACATCAGGGTTGCATTGAGAATAACTTGAAATTTTTTTTTCTCCACAGGAAGAACTGGTATCTTCCTGCTCCAGAAATTTTGCCAAGAAGCCCCATTCAGTTTAAACTTTTGTCCAAGGAGCTGATGCCCAGGAACTCTGTGAGGTTAAGCTTTGAAGTATCTGGTGAGTGACTGAAGCTTCTGGTTTATGATTTGTGTTTATTTTTATGCCCTTAATAAATCAGGCTTTGACTCCAGTACTGCAGGTTCCAGTGCCATTCCCAAGATAGTAAGCCGTGTAAGATTAGCATTAATTAATTCAGTTTCACAGCACGCTAGAGGCTGTGAGTGGTGTATTGCAGTTCCTACTTCTGGGACTGATAACCTTGTCTGTCTTGAGTAAGTCTTGATTGTTTTACAGTGGGTCCTTTCTAAAAGTGCTTCTTGTAGCATTTTATGTATTAGTATATATAGGACTGTATTATATTTATATTGTAAAACGTCCTGTATTCCTCTCTTACGTCATCATCTCACTTATCCTGGTGCTTAGCAAAAATTGAAGCATCTTCTGTAGAGAAGACATTTTTACCATGCTTTGGAAGACATGAATAGTAATAGAAGGATGACGTGCTGTTCTGTGGGAAAGCAGATGGTTATCCTGCCTCTCCTGTAGATAAGTGGGCACACATCTCTGTCCCCGCAGGCCCCAGCCACATGTCCCTGTACGTGCGGCCGCGCGCGGGGTCGGCGCTGTCCCGCTGGTCCCTCGGGGATGGAATGCCAGTCGCCAGCCTGGGGGGAGACTACTTCGTGTTCTACTCCCACGGGCTGCACGCCGCTCCCTGGCGCTTCTGGGTGGAACTGACGGTGAGTGCTGCTGGAAACCTGGGGATGCCTTGGTCCGCCCTCCTCCCACCATGGCTGCATTCCCACGTGACAAATGTCATAGTAAATAAAGCTTTGCTTTATTTGATAGATCTTAATTCTGGTATCCCTCTTTTAATACGTAAGCTTTATAGACCAGCTCCCATGTATTTTCCATGAGTAGTCTGCCAACTTGACAAACAGCCAAGGGAAAAATATTTTTCTTGTCTCCATGGTCTTTGGTCATAAGTTTGGATTTCTCCCATCTTAACCTCACAGCTCTTGAAGTTTTATCTTTACTACTGTTATTTCAGAGTTGATTTTTATTATTATGAATAGTTCCCTGTCCCTTTCTTTTCCCTTGTTTGCTTGGTTTTGGGAAGTTACAAAGTCCTTGGTGGAAAATTTACGGGTCTTGAAGCTGAAGAGAGTTGTAAAAGCTTTGTTCTTGAAATTTTCTTTTACATTATTTTCAGCTGGAAGCAAGGCTTCCAGCCTTCCTATTTCAGTGGCATTTATGATCTGCCTCCCCATCCTTCTAACTTGCAAAGGAATAACTTCGTGCAGATCTGTATGTTTTTAGTATAGGTTTAACAGTGTCGTATCCTTCGAGTATATATTACAAGTATCTTTGAAAATTCAGAAAGTCCCTTATTCCTTCCTGCGCCAAGCAGTCTAAACACAGATAATCCTCAAAGGGTACTCCACAAGGCAGACTGGAGTCTCAAGTCTTGACTCAAGACAAGCCTTGCAAGACTGATAGAAGCAAAGCTAGGCAGAAACGGCTGTATATCCTCAGGATTTGCAGTAGAAGGATCAGTGTAAATACTGTGTTGGAGCCCATATCTTGATTTGTCATCAAAACGGACAGATACAAAAATTGAAGTTGGGGCACGTGGAAGCTGTGTAACACATCAGAGATGCTGTGATCTAAATATCTGATTGCCAGTTCATTTCAAATTGAACTCGTCATGTAATCAGACTGATAAGTTGAAGATAGGAAGTATTTTAACACAGAGGACAAAGAACTGCAGGATGAAGTTTGTTGCTTAGATACTGTCTGTAGAAAAGTGCATCTGAATTGATCTCATGTTGAAAAGTCATGAATAATCACAAAGATTGTGTTGTCCTTTTCTCACTTTCAGGCCCCAGAAAAGCATTCTGATGGAATAGTCTCCCTCGCCATAGCAGCACATTACTTTTTTGGGGAAGATCAAAAGTCACCTCAACTCTATGCCTTACTGGAGAGGTTTCCAAACTGGACATTTTCTTCTGGCTGGTCCTGTACTTATGACCTTTTTGTCTTTTAATTTTGACAGCAATGCTGCAGGGCTGATAGTGTTATCTGTGACGCAGAATGCTCTTGTGGCAAGCACTTTCTAACAGGATACCAGAGACTTCAGCAAGAATTTAAAATACTTCAGCAAATGGTGTTTCTTTGGCAGTTTGACTATTAAAGACTACTGCTATCTTGGGGATATAATAATACTTTTCTGTCAACGTGAATGCAGTTCACCTTGGCTCTTCCACTGAAGTGGCAGTGTGGCTAGTGGGCTTCTTAAAATGAAAACTGCACTTGACGAGGTAATATTAGCATAATAAATGGTGGCAATTGTAATGGAAGGGCTTTATGGAATTACTTCGATGCTATGTAAAATACAACCATACTTCACAGGTATGTGGAGTATCACCTACCAATCCTATCCGTCCTATTCAAGTCAGGTCTCCAGCTAAAGGAAGCTTGTTCCTGTGGGAGCAGGGCAGAGGTGGGAAAGTCCTGAGCATTACTTTTGTCACTGGATGAAGTCGCTGAAAGCTGTGATGCTTGCGTAGGTTGCATTGAGTCCTTGGCAAATGCACAATGCAGAGAAATCAATATTATGATGGAATGTTGTAATTGTTTATTCAAATTGTATGTTTCTGTTAAAAAACTTAGTTCTACCCCTTTTCCTGTCTCTTCTGTGTTAAAGCATGAGTGGCTAAGTTCAACCTAACTACCATCTTGTGGTTTTGTTCCTATTGGGATCTTTCACTATCAGCACATGAGCATGTGACTTGCTCTCTCATACGTAAGAGTGCTAAATCCCCACTCCTTTATGTGGATGTCTTAAAATGAATCTATTCTAAATTTTAAGTTACTTTCCAATTTATTAGAATTGGCTAATTTTGGTATCTCCTCTGGAGAAATTTTTGGTAGTGTGAGAGTATTGCACTTGCTAATACATTTTACTATTTCTTAAAATAAGGTTTGCTTTCCATAAGGAAAAGTACCTAAAAGAGTAATCTTAAAAAGATGTCTAATATGTCTGGATTGCTCTTCTTTTATTTTCACAGGATCGATTTTGTAAATGACTGTTGAGTGTTTCAGAGTATCTTCCAATTTTAATTGACAAGCTTTGAAATCAGAAGCTACTGACCTCTTTTTTTATACTTACCAGGTTTTTGGGGTTTTTTAGTACAGTGGTTAGTTGTTAAGGGTAATTTCTGAAATTCAAACAACTCAGTGTATCTGAAGGAACTTCATGCTTTTTTCCAAATTACATATAAAACACTTTGCTATATCAATACCATGCTACAAATTTTAATGTTTTTTTTCATCTCATGAGTATTGCCTAATGTCATGCAGGGCAGATTTTGTGCAGGCATCATCATTTCGAGTAGAAACACACTAGTGCTGGTAAGTTTGCAGAGCACATGAAAGAAAATGTGGCAGTTAATTTGTGTGAGCTGTGATGGATAACAACGCTCCAGTCAGGTATTTTTCCTTTAGATTGTTCTGTAATTGTGTGTAGTAGTGCAAAGAACCAGTGTCATTGGTTGCAAGGGACATTCACAAAGATTGTCAGCTCACTCATGGACGAGGGTAAGAGGTTTAATTACTGTAATCATAATGAACTGGCCAAGTATCTTAAAACTTGTGGGTTTATACATTAATGTGCATTAATCATCATTCACTTGATTGTATCTGATTTGAAACTACAATCCCTGTATTATTTTAAAGTGCTATTAGTGATTTGAAAATCAGAGTTATGAACTGAAACTCCTGTGTCTTGAATCTCAACGAATGTGTTTTACTGTACTCTAGCTGATGCACAGCTAGTTAACTAAAGCTGCACTGATATTTACCATCTTCCTCCATTTTGATTTTTGTGTTTTGCCTCTGATTTAAAGCTTTGAAAGTGCTGTGTCAAGAATTCATACTGGGAGCCAAAAATATAAAAATGCCTGTTGGCAATTTCTGAAACTTTAAGTGAAGCAATAACTTCTGCTGTCTCAGGATTTAATCCATGTTAAATAATTTAAGTATGAGGTATGTCTGGTTTGTTGCAAATTTCTGTCTTTGAAAATAAAAGCAAAACTTGATTGGTGAAACTTGATTTTTAGCATGATTAAAGGTATATTTGAGCTGTTTCCATTCATTGCAGTAATTTTCTTTTGAAGTTAGGGTAGAAATACTGCTAAGAGGTGCTGGGTTAGACAGCTGGTGTTAGAGCTGTGTGGAAGATAAGCTTGGCCAAAGAACGCAGAAATCATCTGAGTTGAGAAAAGTTAAAATGGGAGTCCTGGCTGGTTTCCTGGAGAGGAGGGTGGTTTTTGAAATAAGATGTGATACAGAGGTAGCCAAGCTAAGGATTCTTTGCAAAAGTGATGGTTGAGACCAGATTTATTGTTGATCACAGAGAGAAAAACAGGATGGAAAAATGTGCTGTTTGTGTCCATCTGCTTCCCCATTGAAGTACAAGCAGATTAGTCTTCTGCTACTGTGGGTTATTATTTCTTACAAAAAAGCATTTTGTGTCTTACTCTTTGAAGTGTATAAAATGCAAGCAGCTGGTAACGTTAAGGATACAAGGGCAGAGAGTAGAAAAATTTATTCTTAGTGGAGGCAGTAAACAGTTGATTAGAATCACCCTATTTGTAAATTGTCCAAAACAATTGACATCCACAGCAGTTTCTAAATTGCTTTCTTCTTCTGTTCTTCCCTGGTTTTGATGGCTTTGAGAATCTACTATGTTCTCTATTAAAATACGTATTTCTGAAGCTCTCTAAGCACTTTATCAATTTAAGCAAAGGAGGCCTCTACATGTTGTGGTTATGCAATCTAGTGCATCATTATAGTGTGTCACCATACCTTCACGATTGCCTGTCAAATAGAAGTATCCATTTGAAGAAAGTGTTGGGATAAGGTGCAATGAACAGGAAAATTTCAGCTATCATACACAAACTGACAGACTGTTAAGCAAGTGGGGCTGTTCTGTGCTAGTACGACCTGTCTTCAATGTCTGTTGATCTTGGTTGGATTGCAGTCCTCCTGGAAAAACACTAATCAAATAGACAAGATCTAACAAGTCTATACGGAGCTAATTGTAGCAGGTGGGACATAGCTGAAGAACATTTTGTCTGCATGGCAAAGCTGTTCTGTACTTTTCTCCCTTGAGGGCTAAACCTAATCTGATTTTTGATAATTATCTGGAAGGGGCCTGCAGGATGACCCACCTTAGAACTTGGTATGTGGTCTTGGCGGAGAATGGGAGGAAGACATGTGACATCAGCAGACCTGCATTCTGTGGTTAGTGTCATTTTATGTAACTGTGCCTTCCGTTTTGAAGACAGAACATGCATTCTCAACCTTCATGAAAATCCCTTCCAGTCTTGGAGCATAAATTGATCCTAGAAATTAGCCAGGCTTCCCTGTTCACTGCAGAAGAGGTTCTGTTGAGCTGCAGCACTTCATGGCACTGTCAAAGCTGTCGGGTGCAGCTTGAGAACAGGCTAAGCATTAAAGCAGAGTCTTGAGCAGGAAGTACAAACCAGTTTAGGGAGATCTGGACACTGCTGTCTGTATTTCAAGCAGGATGTCAAGCATCAGTGGTCCTTAGCAAACATCTTTTTAAAAAATTCTGCTTCAGAAAGCTCAAGGAATCAGTCCCAAAAACAAGCAGTAATTCATCTAAAAAGGAACAGTTCTTTCAACCTGTTCTGAGAATGGAACAAATAGAAACTTTAAAGCCAGTAACTATACAGGTGAATTTGAGTAACCATCTTAGAAAGCTGCCCATGTACAGTTTATTTGGGGATTTTCTTTTCAGGGGAGAGGGTGGTGGTTTGTTCTGTTTGGGTGTTTTTGGTTTGTTTTGAGGTTTTTGTTTTGTATTATTTGGGATTTTTTTGTTTGTTTGTTTTGTGTTTGTTGGGGGTTTTTTGGGTGGTTGGAATTTTTTGGATAGGAGACAATAATTTGAAAAAAGTTAGGAAAGAGTAGTTGGGTGCCTTGTGCCTGCTGTGTAATAGCTTCAGGCTCCAGCTGTGGACTTGTGAAGTTGTCTCTCAGCGCTCTCTCAGTAAGTACACCTGAGGAGTTTCCTGTTTCAGAGGCCAGGTGATAAATAGAACACTCAACATGTATCTCTCTTTGTATCTTTTTTGTGCTTAAACACTGGGATGACTTAGGCCACTCACCATACACTGCTATTCCTGTCACTGTCTTCAACAGTCTTCAGAGCTCTAGGATAGGAAATGAGCTGAGAGAGTAAGTTGTGTCTGTAGCCTTTATTTTTCCCCTTACTTGGGGGTAATCCATCCTTCAGTTGAAGCCAGCTTACCACCCTCAGCAAGTTACCCATCATCTTTTACAATATCACAATTTCTCCCCTCAGTTTATTACGAAAAGGACCTCTTTAGCCAGAACCTGTACAGATTATGAATTCAGTTATTTCTGCTTACTTAACAGTGTGTTTCTAACCTGTAGGTTACAGACACTTCAGCTCTAAAACCATTTGAACTGGTTTCTTTGGCCTAAAACACGCTGACGAAAAACCAGCTTATTTGGGTTGACAAAAGGGATTGTGAAAAATTATCTTCAGAAATGTGACTTGATTCCAAGCAGTTTTGAAAGTATACCCAGTATGAAAGGTACCTGTTAAATTAGTAGCAAGGAATATAGAGTGTTGTTGCTGCTTTTCTGAGGCAATTAGTTTTGCACAGGATGAGAAACAGGTAAGAAAACTTGATAGGCAAATTGTTGTGAAGGAGGGAATCTCACATCAGCCAGTTTTATGTGAGCTGGATACACAAAGTGAGAAGAGTGTCAACATGTTGGAATTCCATAAAAAGATGATGCTCAACTGGTTAAGTGGCCCATTTTTCCTATCTTTAGTTTAATAGTGCAGATTTGTAGATGACTAAACCTTTTGTGGTAGGTTAACCCTGGCTGGCTGGTGGGTACCTACTAAACTGCTCTCTCACACCCTCCCCACAGCAGACTAGGAGAAGAAAATAGGATGAGAAAATTCATAGGCTGAGACAGGGACATTACTCACTGGTACCCACAACAGGTGAAACAAACTGGCCTTGGGAAAATTAATTTATTACCGATTAAAATAAAAATATGATAACAATTAAAACACTTTCCCCCAACCTCCTCTTCCTTCCCATATTCACTCTTCTACCTTCTCTCCCACAGTGGTGTAGAAGAACGGGGGATGGTCAGTTAAGGGTCAGGTCATGGTCAGTCTGTAACATTTCCTCTCTACTTCCTTCCTCTCCTCACTATTGCCCTACTCCACCACTGGGTCCACTCCACAGGATACAGGCTCTCATAAACTGCTTCAAAGTGGATGCTCCTCTTGCTGGGGTGGTCCTTTGGAAAGAGACTTCCAGCATCCATCTCCCATGGGCCACAGTTCCTGCCAGAAACCTGCTCTTGCGTGGGCTCTTCAGGCTGTAGCTTCCTTCAGGGCTCCTCCATCCACCTGCTTAGTGTGGGTGCTCCAAGGCTGCCACTGTGGGTATTTGCTCCAGTGTGCTCCAGCGGGTTGCCGGTGGAGAGCTTCCCCATCATCTAAGAGGAGTGAGCTGGTGAGCAGTACCACAGCAGTAAGGTGCTAATAGCAAGACTGTTAGTATATCATTTAATGTGTGTGTTTACTTGTACAGAGCCACAGGCTGCAGGGAATCCCTCTTCCAGTGCCTGGAACACCTCCTCCTGCTCCTCCTCTATGGGCCTGGCTGCCTGCAGGACTGTTCCTCACTCATCTCCCACAGCCTTTTTTACCCCCTATTAAACACATTACAGAGAGGAGGCACCAGCTTGGCTGACAGGCTTCCCTCAGTCTGTTGGAACTGGCTCTGTCTGACACAGCCCCCCTTGCTACCACACCCTTGCCACCTAAACCCAGCACACCTCTTTTCACAGCAGCAGGTGGATGTAACTTCAAAGATGCACTAGTAAGGTAAAGGTTTGATTCTTCATCCTGTAAAAAACAAGCCACAGGAGTATAAAAAACAATCCTCATCAGGTGGTTTCCTCGAGAACTCTGTCTCTCTAAAATGGCCTACCTGGATAGCTTGAAGTCAATAATAGTTATTTTTCACAGGAGTAACTTCAAGTAAAGTTGAATACATTTGTCTTTTAATTACAAGTATAACAGCAGTGAAATCAAAATACAAAATTAGCACGTAAAATTTGCATAGAGATAATTACTACTAAAGAAGTACAAACTTCTAAAATTTCACAACTGAAAAGATTTACCTGCTAAACAACAGTAGCACAGTAGTAAGATATGAATATTAAGAATGTTAATATATCAGTTAATGTATGGTTTTACTTGCACAGATCCAAAACCTGAACAGCAGAAAGCTGACCAGGATGGGCTTGGCTTACATCATTACCACAGAACCACAGAAAAATATTAACTTGAAGCACAGTTTTTATTTCTTTTAACATAGATTAAGCACGTTTCTTTATCATAAAAAAAGCTTTAAGTATTATCCCCTTAAAACAATAATGAATTTTGACGTCAGGTCACAACAGGCTTGTAGGTATGATAGACATTATCTGTAACCAGTAGCTACAATGCAGAATAAGCTTAATGCTGGGACTCAGACCGGGTTTCTTTCCTCTAACTTCAGTCTCAGTTTCAACTCTTAAAATGAAGTTCAAGTTGCACTCATGAATAGCTCCAGCTTTCCAAGTAATACTCGCAATTATTGCACTTGTACTGGTTGTATTGGCTTAGTAAAGCCATTCTAAAGCAACAGTTTAATATTTGTACATTTTAAAGCACTTGATCTTATCTACAAAGAAATAAAGATGATGAAACCACAATTTATTTAAAACTTAATTGTGAATAGTCTTAATTTTCAGAGTTTAAATGGATGTGCCTTTAGTAACTACACTAGAAAAGCAACAGATGTTGTAACTACCCTACGATGACTAGTTTGGTCCATGTCAGTAATCAAGTGATGTTATAAAAAATAAACTAATTTATTGTGTATAAAATGAGCAATGTTGCATTTTTGTTCAGATTGCACAGTACAAACAAGCTAATATCTAAATTAATACTGTTACAGGTAGTTATTACATAGGGACAGCAGCTAGAAAAAATAAGTACCTCAAAGCAACAGACTTCTGCAGCCAGCTTTCCATAACATTGTATGAAAGTTAAATATGTCTTAGTTAGAAGTATGCGTATTATAAAATGTTTGAAAAATGTTTAAGTATGAGCTGTTAAACTAGTTTTCCATAGCAAGAGTATATGATGATTATTTACATTTTAAAAATCCATTTATCAGAAAAGAATTTACAATGAAATAAATAACCTTCAGCAGTCCCTTAACCCAACTACAGGATCTGTTAAGTGGCAGTAAAAAACAGGTAAGCCACCTTGTGTCAATGTTAGGTCAGTAAAGTATGCCTCAACCAGAAAGAAGTGCAACTCTGCTTTAACTTTACTAGTCATCTAGAAACATGCAAATACATATAGGTACCTCCAAATATGGTACAATCTTGAGTATTTGTACAAGATTATTCACAAAAACATACAATATATTTTACAGCTCTTTAATACAAAATATCGGTATCAAACCAATCTGAACTGCATTGATCAGACATTTATTAGGCAGGCAAGCTGCAAAGAAAAAAGTTTTTATATTTAATCCCCTCTTCAGCTTTTAAACTCAAGCAAGATAGAAGCAGTTTCTTCGGAACATGGTGGTGATGTAAAGGTACTGATGAACATTGGCTGAATCTGTCTCCATGTATGTTCACTGTCTCTCCAACACTATTTAAAGTATCAAAATGTAAAGCTGCAGTCTGATGATTGCATCAAAAAAGAATCATGCCTCCTCTTGAAATTATTAGGTGAAACTGCTGTTTAGTTATCCCCACTAAAAGTTCCAAAGATCGAAATATTAAAAAACCAAAACAAACAAAGAAAATTAAAAAAATAGTTCAAATCCAAAACATGGAAGCAGATCTAAGAGCTGGTTTGCTTCCTTTCACACCTGATGCTTGGGAAGTTGTTCACCTTCCATTTAAGACACAACACAGTCATAACTGCCTTCTTGGAATGAATCCTCATCCTCTGTCTTAGCCTTGTCCTCTTCATGCCTACTTGCATTGCTGCTGCCAGCATCACTCTGAGGATTAGTGCCATGGCTAGATGAAGTCCTGCTTTCCTCAGCTCTTGGGTTTGCTTGTTCAGGAACCTTAGAAGGATTCACTGGCTGAAACGCTTCAGGTTGTACTTGCTCTTCTACTATTTCATTTAGTTTTTGGATCTGTGGTTTGATGATATTTAGAAATGGCTTGTACCCAGGGCTAGGAAAAGAATGGGATAGAACACCGTGAGTGAATTAAAAGTAGTACTTTTGTCAGGTGCCTGAGAAGCAGAAACGTTTTTAAATAAAGAGAAAAAGGCAATCCTAATTAAACAATAAAAGTTGGAAACCTGGTTGCTTTGGGTTTGCTTTGTTTTGGTTTGTGTTTTGCTCTTTTTTTCCCAATTTAATTACAACTCTCTGAAGTGAGGTTTTAGCTAAGAGCTAAGATAACTCAAAGTTACTTCTTAGGTAACAAACTATCTACAGGTGGAGAGAATTTGAAGGTAGAAAGTAACACTTACCAATCCGTAGAAGCCCACTTCTCAACAGCATCTAGGCCCGTCTTGATATTCTGACAGATTTCTCCATCAATATCAGAGGACTGCATGATGCTGAAAACCTGGTTGATAACTGAAGATTCTCTGAGAATAAGGCCTATGACAACACACCAATCCAGACATCCTGCTTCCATGAAGATATGTAGCAAGTACCTATATGGAAAAAAACGCAGTCTGTTTATTTATTTTTCTACTCCAAAGACAAACAAAAGTTGTAGTGTGATTGTGTAGACTGTTTCTTTCTCCTAAGGCTGCATGCCAGCAATTCTCAGTCTCACAGGCACACGTGTCATTACTTACCGCAGCTGCACCTGTGACTTGTGTGGCCCTTTACTGGCCAGTTCTAGGGAGAGCTGCTCAAGCTCTGACTGAGTTAAACTTAGACTGGAGAAGTTTTCATCCACCATGGTCCAGTCTCCATCCACCATAGAACTTGTTTCAGTCAGATCCGTTGCTGAACCAATGCTGCATTCATCACCTATCAAAAACACTCAGAAACATAAGGGAAAAAAAACTACTTCCTTTAGTAAGATTCAGAATTTCTGAACTACTTCCTATAAAAAATGACAAACAGTAATGTTTTACGGTGTATCACAGTTACTTCAGGCATATTGTCCATCCTGGTTCAGCATTCTTCTTGTCACACTGTACGGCAGAACTATTGTTGCAGGAATGCACTAGTTTTTCTATCCAGTAAAAATAATTCAGGAGAATTAGTATCAGTAAGGGATCCTAGATATGTGTTGGTAATCATTATAAAAGCACCAATACAGCATCTTTCATACTATAGTCCTAGAATTACAGTCTGTCTATAATTCTGCTTTCTTAACCTTTAATTTGGTTAAAATGAAGTTTGAATAGCAAATTCTTTTCTTCACACAAAACCATAAAGATTTTGAATGCTTTGTAATGTAAATATTTACCTGCACAAATTACAAAAAGAAGTATTTCTAGTAAAAACATGAAGAGCACATGCAGTAACAAAATTTTCAAAGGAACAGTAACACCAAAGCGGAAACCATTACAATGGTGAGTCATTAAGGCACCTACCCTTGAGAAAAATTTCCATATTAAAGCAGATACATATTTTCTTGGAAAAAGTTTAGGAAGTTGAAAGGTTATTTGATTATCTTCTTGCCCATGAACAGTGCAGGATTAGTCATTTGTGAAATTGTTATTAGAATTCAGCTTGCAATGTTTTAAAGACTATAAATTTAGTTTCTTTAGAAATAAATTGATTCAAAATGTGTACCAAAGTCCATTGAACTCAAAACGTCTTCATCCAGCTCAGAAAAAACTCCTAATATACTTGTTTATAGAAAGAGTAGTAGTGGCAGACAGCAGTAAAATCAGTGCAATGAAAAGAGATACTAATTTTCTTGCAGTCTCCAGATTTAAAAAAACATGAGAAACAGGAGTGAAAATAAAATGAGACAGTGCCCAAGCTGATAGAGAGGATCTCCAAATGCTCTGAATCTCACAGAAGGCTCTACAGTCTTAAAGAGATTGTAGGTCACACTAGGTACTTAGATCTTTGCCCTAATAGAGTGGAAATCACATGATTTAGATACTGTTGAAAACGCTGCTCTATGCTCAAGGACAA
>VWZT01016202.1:26776-37794 GCA_013397055.1 Pachycephala philippinensis
CCTTCACTAATTCCTACTTCTAGTGCTAGAAACATATTTTTATTTTAAAATATTCAAGTATGTGGTTGTCTTTTAGTAGCTTTTTCTCCTATATATATTCAATCTTCCAAGTTCCTATAAGTTAGGAACACGTTTGTTCAGACAGCTGGAAACGTGCATGCACACCTAATGTGCCTATCAGCATGCATGCAACACTCACGAACTTGTGTATACAGGTAACATTCACCCCTCTGCATTTTAAAAATCTGACTCCACCAGCTATCAAACACCTTTGTATTATCTTTAAGAATTTACTCAGACTGAGAGCATATCAACAGGTACCTTACTACAAAAGCATTCAGTGACACTCACCCCTCAGACCTCCTCTCAATACTGTAAAGGCAAATGGAACAATCTGCCCTGAACAGTATCACAATGTCCCGGAAGACACTCAGTAGTAACGTGGGTGCTTGCACTTTGGTGATGTGTGCAAACGCGTTGTCAAGGTTAGACGTTCGCAGGTAGATCCTCAGCTGCAAGGAAAAGGAATCGCTTCAACACAGGTTCTGTTTACCAACAAGCTAATAGTAATTCCACTCCTGATTGTTTTCTTTATTGTGGAATGGCTGTCAAGAATTTCTAGCAAGACACATTACTGAGTTTTTGTTTCATCAAGTATTTTATCCATTGCATTTTATTATTGCATCCAAAGTGGAGAAAGCACAGTACAACCAAATCTGAAGTACTGAACAACAATCATAAGGAAGGAATTTTATTCACCAGTTTTAAAAAGCAAAGAGTAAGTAAATCTCCTCTTCCATTCAAAAAACCTTGCAAAAGTGTCCCAAAACACTGTAAATATAACATGCTTTGTCTAAACATGCAAAAATGTCACTAAGTTTTCAGAACAATGAGTAGATTCACTGTAATCAGCACAAAATAGCTTTTAATAGCAACAACAAAAATTTCCTGCAAAGAATTACTTACGTATTAATAAAAAAACCTCTGAATATGACCAAAAGCCATGTAAGTTTATAGTTTATAAACATGTTTATAATACCATGGTACTTTTCACGTTTGTAATACTACTGTCATACAGATCATATATTCTAATCATTGCATGTTTACTTTTAAGAAAAGTACCTCACCTCTTCCTGGTGATCGTTTAAATTATAACATGCAAGAACAATGAAGTCATTCCACCATGCTAAGCCACCTGTTACCATCATAGTTTGCTCCTGAAAAAAAAAAGCAAGCATATTACATATATGTATGTATTTTTATATACTTACACACACACACGTGTACATTATATAGGTAATTTGTGAACGCCATGCATTATCTCTAAGCTTTACTCATAGTGGCAAGACTATGTGTATCAAGTTTTTAATGTTTAAAAAGAAAAGTATGTGAAGGACAAACATCATCCTACAAAACACAGTTCCACAGTTCTTTTTGCTATTGGCATCCCTGAACTCTCTCAAATCTGCTTCTGGCTGGAATTTACAAGCTTTACATCCAAAGCTATATCACACAAACTCTCAGATATGACAAATGGAATTAAGTGTCTGACTATATGCACTCAAATTTGAAAACCTGTTAATACTCAGACACAAATTAGTGTGTCAAAACCACAAGATACGTGTTTCAGACATTTTATGAGAAACACATGTAAAACCAGCATCCCTAATCCCAAGTGTGTCTACAGACTGTTTACTCAAAAATGATACTCTTTAATTTTCTCCAAGCCTCACATCCCAACAAATAAATCTCCCCTGTGCACCAGAATAAAATTCCATAACCTCTCACCTGGGTAATGTTTCCAAACAGCTTCCATTTTTTGGTGAGTAAAGAATAATGTGCAAAACCAAACTTGCCAACAACAGCTACATTCTGTCCAAGCTTGTCAATAGCTGAAAACTATAAGAAAGAAAAAAAAGTTACCAGAACCTCAGAAAGGTACTTATTTAAATGATAAATCCTATCCAAGTACAACACCACAAGGCAATATAACGTCAGACTCAAAACTTGTAAAGTATCTTCGTGTTTCATACTTTACTAACACAGTTTTCTTTCTGTAATGTAAAATAATGATTTCATTTTCACAGTTCAGCCAATCTTAATGGACAATTATAACCCTCCAATATATTTAAATAAGCAAGAATATATTCTTCAAATAACTCACCCTTATAGGCCAGTTGCTCTCTAGATACGTACTATGAATCTGAAAAAAAAAGAGAGAAAACCAAAACCACATGACTATACCAACTTCAATTACAGTACTGGTTAATTACAATGTCCTAAAGGAATTTGGACAATGTCAGTGTTTTTTTCAAAACACTATCATAAAGGTATTTAATGTTGGAATTTTGTTTTTAAATACAATTACTCCCCCACACCAACTATTACTGATGCCTAAATGTTACCCTGCTTGTAATACACGAAGTATTGAAATGCATTAACAACATACACCAGCTAATACTATATTACACATCAATAGTCATAATTTGCTCATCTCTCCTCCCAGGTACTTCTCTCTCCAAGAGAATCTTTCACACGAACATAAAAGGTTTTGATAAATACAGCCTTCAGGCAGGACTTTCAGTATTGGGATGAAATTTCTAATCCTGTCACAAATACACACCAGCATATCCAAAAGCCTTATCATGAGAGAACTTGCTGGATTCTTCATGTCGCATGGGATAATACAAACCCAGCTTCAAACTCCAGTCTTTGGTCTGACACAAGGCAGGTAGGTATTCTTGTTACCCAGCCACTGTCCGTTTTCATGGATATGTTGCTCCCCACGGTAATTCTGTTTCAGGTTTACTTTTACCACAGAACAAAGACCCCTCCCTCCTAACACCAGTTTCAGAAGACAGAAGAGCTACCTGGCCAGCTGAAGTGGAAATTCAACAGTATCTAAAATCTGCGTTACATGCCTAGAATCAAATACTTTTTAATACTACTGATTCATGTGCTATATGAAGAACAAAATATTGGGGACCTTTCAGAAATCTTTATTTTAAAAAGTGTCACCAATTCAAGCATGCAAGAACAGACATTGGAATTCCAGATTAAAAGATATTTATCTTTTTCTTTATATTACAGGGAAAATAGAAGATGTTCCATTACTACCCTGCAAACAATTTCTTCTTTGAAAGCCTGACATTGTGAAGTTTTAATTACATGCTTAAATAGATGCCATTTTTCATGCTTGAAAATACAGCTGGAGCCTGAAGGCTGTATTCATCAGCTCAATATATTTTAAAGCGTTTTGCATAAATAACAAAACAAACACCTAAATGATTTCTTGCATGTTGCACTGTTCTCCCTTGCAAAGCACAGGAAAGTAATTAACTACCCTTCCCAAAATCAAAAAGACCTTGAAAACTTTTTTTATTGTCTAGGAGGCAAACTCATAGCCACAAAGCTGATATGACCAATGTTCCTTTACCTTTTGTCAATGAGAAAAAGCTGTACCATAGCAAACCCCAGAGACAATAAAAAGGCAATGATCTCATACTACAGGAAAAAGGTATGGCAGAGAGTGAGGAGATCAGCTGCATATTCTATTCCTACAAACTCTTGCAAACACGAAGCACATATGGGCAACCAGGATCAATTACCTGTACAACATGCCAATGCCGGTGTCCTAGTAAAGTGCTTAAACCCTGAGAATCTAAACTGCCATCTGAAAATGGGCCTCTTTCCCTGCTGTGGTTATGTTCAGAGTGTGCTGAAGTATTTCTGGGACTCTGAGCTTGTGCTGCATCTCCGCAGTTCAAATATAAGCGGTCTTCTCCTTGAAGGAGGACTTGCTCCTGGTTACTCTGTATTAAAACCAAACCAAAATAAAATAAAAAAAACAGCTTTGAATTCCACATATAGAAGACAAAGAAGAACACATGATCACTATATTAGGAGGTTCTAAGTAAACAATATGAAAAACAAGTGTTGAGGCAGTTCTCAGTTTTTGTATCACTATGTACTAGCTGTTTTTATGTTACGGTATTGCATAGCAGTATTTTCACAGTACCATTTTAAAGGCTCTATGACAAAAAAGGAAGACAACTCTAATGGCTGCAAAACAGCCATTAAAATGTGAGAGAACAACTCACCTAAAACTGGAAATATGATCTAAAATAAGGATATATTTATCAACAAAAAAAACTTACCATACAAGGATTAACAGTGAGTGCACTCTTGATGAACTGAAACTGCAGAATACCAAACTGGTGAGCTTCATTATTTGCATTTCTTTCAGGTTTCATGTTTGAAGAAGAATTCCCATCAATAACCCAGAGATGATACCCTTCTGATCCCCAGGTCTGAAGGTAAAAGAATAAGAATAAAAAAATCGCCAAGCCAACACTACATACACATATATAAATATAACAATATACATCCTCATAAAACAAGAACTACAGAAAATTATTGTAACAGATCTTACGATAGACATGAGCCTGGAAAAAATCCACACATTTTGTTGTTCTAAAACGTATAATTATAGGAATCAAACAGTAAAATTCACAAGGTACAGTAAGAATCTAGCTTGAATCATTTCCTGTCTTACATAAAAAATAATGATTAAATGAAGTGTAACTAAGCAAAGACACACACATAAGTAATGAAGACTTGCAGTTTAAGGCAACAAACAAAAATTCCAGAGTCAGGTATGAAACAATCCAGATTTCCAAAATTACTCTGGCTTTTGTTCATTGAATTCAATGATATCAGAATTTCAATCTCTGAAAATTTTTAAAAGGTACATTTAAAAGGTACTGTCATTGCAAACATGTACCTCAACTTGGGATGTATGTTTAGAATTGCCAATCTTCGTTAACAACTATGTCGTAACAAATAAACCAAATTGTTTTAGAAATACTGCACAAAATTCATCATGGTTTGTATGAGGCCTTGTAGAATGTGATTTAAATTTATTCTAATTTAAAATTTACTCTAATTTAGTCTATTTATCTACTGATTTTACAGACTAGCAGGATTAATGTTAACTAGTTTGTATTTTAAAAGCAGCATTTAAGTTTCTCTAGAATTTATAATCTGAGTAAAGTTACTTTAACTGTCAAAGACCACCTAGTAGTTTTAGAGAAATAAGGGAGTTTACAATTAGCGTTGATCTGTGTCTTACTGCACTTTGAAATATAGCACCAGATAACAAAGAAAAATTAAGAAAAAACAAAAGTGTTCATTCTTAACATTAAAAGCAAAGGCAAGAAAAGGCATGTCATGCATACTTCATGATCAGGTTTATACATGAAAAAGAAATCCATCAGTTTTCCCTTTTTCCTTCAATGCAACATTGGAGTTAAGAAGTACAGTAGAGGCATCTTACTATGAAAAGTAAGTAAGCGAAAGAAAGTTTGATTTTCTGAAGATCTGTTACACTAAAAACAATTCAACACATTAAGAGCCATCCTATTACAATATTTTTACATTCGTATTTACCATGGAACTGATTTTTAGAGGGTCTTTTTTGGCACCATCAGATTGATACCTTAAAAACAGAAAAGAACAAGTTTGAGTTTGCTAATAACTTCATCAGAATAATAAATTAAACTCCTATCTTTATATTTTCATATGGTTCTATACTGAACCTCGTCTCAGATGGTACAGCCTGTTTGATTCATGACACTACAAAAAAGGCAATGCAATTGTCAGATGTCTAGCACAAACTATTTGAATACAGGCACTGAGGGAATTTTAATATTTGCTTGCTCAAGCTTGCTTTTAGGCTAATTTTCTTTTACAGACAAAAAGACCATTACAAAATGAAAATAATACATTTTTGTTTACATTCAAATAATCCCCTCCTAAATATTTGCCCATGATATCTCAATATCTAAGAAATCATAAGGGAAAAAGAGGTTTTTAAAAAGCTAATTCGATGAATTAATTTTTAATTAGATGCTTTCAATTAGAAAAATAAAGACTTCTAATAACTCTTTACAATGTCATTAAAGATACTCACGCAAAATCACCTCCTAAAGTACAGATAAGCTGAGCACCAAAAACACTCCATAAGGACAAACCTCCACATTCCCAGGTCACCATCACAACACAGCTATCAGGTGACCATCTGATTAGTTTAACGGGTCCTGTTTTATTCCAAATATCTGTTTAAAAGCAGACAATAAAATGAGTGAAAAACATCGAAAGTCCTTCAACTGGTTTCACCATAAGAGGAGAAACAAAAAAATATGGAAGTAAATACTTGATTTTTCAATTAACTGATGCATTCATCAAACCGACCATCTCAAAATGAATAAGCAGCAAATTAAAAATGGTTTCTTTCCAATACATGATTGGTTTCATATGAAACTAAGAATACAGGAAAACATGCCAGAAACACAGAACCACAATTCTGATAAAATGGTTTTTCAGACAAAAGAGGCACTTTACACAACTGTAAAACTTATTTACAGGTTTGTTTTTAACTGGAAACCAAGAGATACACACATTTTCAGCTGAGGATCCACTTTGTATGTTCCTTACTCTCAAACACAAAAAAATTACCTGCAGTGCAGGAAGGGTGCTGCATTATCCAGTATTTTTTCTGTACCCTACATGTCAGTTGCTTTAAGTTAATTCACAGTTCTATTATACTTATTATCGGTTTTGACAATAACCTCTAATTTCCTCAAGTAATTGAAAAGTAATTTCAAGACTAGGAATTAGTTAAAAAAAGCCACAAACAAAACCCACAAACCACCCACCCAAACCCTCACATACGAAACACATCCAAAAGTTAATTCAAAAGCAAGCAGCTAAGTACAAAGACACAAGAGTTAATTATGACAAACAGAGAGGGGTAAATACTAATCACATCAGTGATTACGCAAACAAATAAACAGAGGTTAATTAGCCAAGGATAAAAAATATACTACACCCTAAAAACAGCTGGACAATTTTAGCAATGAAAGTAGCTCACCAGGATATTGTTTTGGTGTCAGTTCCAATTTATGAGAAAACTGCATGGCGCCAGTAGTGGTATCTATTGTATAAACCTGCACAGAGCCACTGGAAGACATTACACATGCTTTAGACCACAGACCATTTGGATTTCTCATCAGTTTCAAGAGGCTAAGTAAAAGATGCTTTTTCTCTCACCAATACCAAATTTATCTAGAACAGAGATGTTGAATCAACTAATAGTCAAAGAACTTTATGAAACAAATTTCTAAGATACTTTCCAGAAGGCATGAGAGGACACAAAACACCAGCCCTAGAACAATCAATGCACTAAAACTACTTCATTCTCTGAAAATATATATGTACACACAATCCACATACATTTATGGCTTCCAACTGCAAGACAATCCACGAGGGAAGGCAGTATTTACTCAGTGCTAAGGTTTCATCAGGGATGTACCAAGGCATACTAAGATCAGTAAATTAAAGTAACTATTCCTGTTTCAAAGGAAATACCAACACACCACACTGTTACTACAAACAAGAACACTAGTTCTTAAGAGGACAACTGAAAAACAAACTACCATATTTTTTGAAGTGCTCTAAAAGAAAACCCAAATACAAAGAAAATAAAAAGCTGCACTCTTAAGGCCAGCTAAAGTAGTATTATACAGTGGACTTGAAGGAACAGTAAGCAAAATACCACAACCAAAAGCACTTCTGCAACATTTAATTTGCAAACATTCACAGTTACTCAAACAGGCAACATTTTTCTTGACTAAATCATGACTTCACAGAGCATTTTCTCAGTTGAGTGTGAAGTGCTGATTCTTGTCCAATATTATTATGATTAACTACTTAAAACTGACCTTATAATCCTGCTTTGAGATTAGCTGGGATAGCAGCACTTTCCAATCCTTGCTACTGGCCCAGGCACCTTTTTTTTCCCAGAGTGGGACAGCATAAATTTCAAAAGCAGGCAACCATTTCTTTCCACCTCTCTCCTGCCTTCTTGACAGGGCACATTATACAATCTCTAGGCAGACCGATCATTTTCATCTTTACAGTTCTTGTAACACAACTTGGTAAGAAGTAACTACTAGTTCAGCTTTATACTTAAACAATCTCCGGCTGCTCTGACCCAGCCTTAAAAAACTTACTTGGCACATCCGAACGCCATTAGCCTGTATTTGTTATTCACTGCCACACAAGTTCCATCAACTACATCTTGTGCCCAAACACCATGGAGCTGCTGTAAAGAAAGGAATTCAGAAGATTTTTAGTTAACTAGTGCTTTAATTAATGACAGTCAGCTTCTATCTATGCACACCATATCACACATCTGTCAGTTGACTTTCATGATCTCAAAATTTCTGTTGATGTCAAGATCAACTGACATGGCTCAAACAAACAAAATCCAGTATATGCAAAACCGGTTTCATTCTTCTTAACATAAATTACAGTATAAAAGAAAACTGTTTATAAGACCTCTTAACAACAAAACAAGTCAATACCTACATGGCAAAAAAGTCCCTAACACTGCCTAGTAAAAAAAAAAAGTAGATACTGAGAATGAAAAGAAAAGGAAAACAGGAAAATAAGTTCCCATCTGCAACGGCTGAGATCACAGATGTTTTAAGTGTGCGAAGGAGTCCGGACATTAGATTATTTTCATTTTTCTGATAAATAAAGATAAATAAAGATACCTAACAACAAAATGTAATCGTTTTTAGGCTGAATTACAGGTAAGAAAACACCTAACTTGGAAAAGATTCCCGTGAAACAAATTCTGAAGTATGCTTGTCACTATGAGAAAGAGACAGACTTGATTAGGACTAACTCCTAAACATAGCACTTATGATATTTAGCCATAGGCGAAACCACTTCCTATCATCCCACTTGTAACAGGAAGTCTGTTGGTGTGACACACTAAGACCACTTCTATAGTGACCATTCGGACAAATAAATGTCAGTTAAATCTATTACCAATTACAGTGTCCCAGTGGTACTAACCCTATAAAAATCTAGCTGAAATTATGCTTCAAAATGCAGTCTTGTTCTTATGTTATCTCTTAACTAGATGTTAAATTTTAGTTTCTTCGTAGCTGAACAGAATTTAAACTAGAAAGCTAACTGAAACACAGAGACCAAGGAAAACACATTTATTGTGTAGTGCATAGTAGAAATGCTAAAGGAGATATACCTCAGCAGTGAATCTACTTGACATTGGTGTAATGAAACCAACTCTGCCATCATTAAAAACAACAGCAAAGCCATCAAGTGTGGCACAGTATTCCATATCTCTGACGTAAACATCTTCAAAGCCCAAAAGTGAACCTGCTGAGAAAATATCAGTAATTTAAGAATAAGTGAATACAGAAATATTGCAAGCCAACAGACATTTCAGACGTTTACTTATTACTTCAAAGAGAAAGCCTAATTTAAACAGGCTATTTCATTCCCATTTACAAACGGCAAAATTTTCTCACCTCTGCTTAAGAACAGAGATAGTATTTTATATTAGATAGTATGTCACCAAGAGGTAACTTTTGTAAGCAATATAACCCCTACGACCTACCTCGAGAAGACTGCAGATCCACAGAAAATGGAACTGTACATAGGTTGATCGCCTTCCTTCCATTGGTCATACCATCCCAGTGAATGAGATGGAGAAATCCATCAGCGGTAGCAACAAGTATATCCTCTAACATGGACTGCAAACTAATAAAAGATATTTGTTAATCCATAAAAAAACTGCATCTCAAATCAATGTCAGAGAAATATCAATTAATGTCATAAACATCGTATTACTGCCTCTTGTACCAGCAACCACTCTGACAAAATACGATATAATACACCTCAATCCTTCTCCGGCAATCATAGTTCATGAACAGGTCTGTATTGTTAGAGTAATCGCTTACCTGGTATACTAACTGCTGAAGATCATTTCAATACTTTTGACTAACTATAAGACATTGCTGCCAATAATCAATTATTCGTCTATTCTAGGAAATTAACAATACTGCCTAGGCTGTAAATAATTCACAATACATTTTAATCTGTGGTTGAAACAAACTGATGAAGGAGAAATTAGACACCACCTGAATCCTTCCTTAAACATCTCCAAAATCCTGACAACTACTGTTAATCTACTTGAATGCAAAGCTTTTTCCAGTATATACCTCCTCATGTCTTCCAACAGCCATTTTCTCCTAAGGAGCCTCTTCCCAAACTTCACTTTGTTACTTTTTCACTTCACCCCAATGCTATGAAGTTTCACCAACTTTTCACACATATTTCCTTAGCATGTTCAAAACTTCTTTATAGGAAAGGCAATCACCACAAAAAAACAACAAGTAAAGAAAAAAGACAAATGTGCACTCTCTGCAGGCATCTGGAGAAATGCTGAAATGCTGCTAACCTACCAATGCCTCCATGAGATCTCTAATACACACTTCGAGCTGAAGGACAAACTCATTTACAGTAATACACGGTAATACTGAGTGTACTATAGACTTCCATATGCCACAAGTATCAGTATAGCCGAGGACAGAAGAATTCTTAAACAGCAATTCACTTTTTCACCTCCTCAGACTTACTAGTTGCTAACAGTAACTTACTAATTTTAGTCCTTACTATTAATAAGCCAAAAAACTTGCTAGAAGTCTTTTCTTTCATCCAGTTTTCCCTTCACTTTTTAGAAAGTACTGCTATATAAGGAAAAATTCTCAAGACCCAATTAGTGAGCATACCTTGTGATAGAGGCTTGCAAGTCCAGCACTTTCTTCATTTCTAGATTTAACGAAGGAGCACATTGTTCTTCCTTATAATGTGGGGTTCCCTTCAGATGTGGGCTTCCTCTAAAATACAAGAGAAATATTACAATTAAAACAGGTTGTCCCTCAAAAGACACAAGAGTTACTGACTACATTCCCATGGTCTTTTTTGCCCCATATATATATAAATACATANGGAGATAGGCCTTTCAACCCATGTAGATGTACAGTTCCAGAGAGTATACTCCCAAACTAGATGAAATTACTCTGTTTTACCAACAGTCAGTGGTACAAATGAATCGTGCAAGCAAACAACTAAAACTGAGACAA
>VWZT01016202.1:37920-62668 GCA_013397055.1 Pachycephala philippinensis
TATATACACATATATATACACACACACCAACCAGACATGTGCAATCTGCCACAAGCAGCACTGAATATATATGATGTAATCTTGGTGCTAGAAGTTTAGTCTATCACATCCTCCTCTATGTCTAGAGTATGTATGCAAAATAAGACAATGAACAGTGAATGAACATTACAACAGCTGTGTGGCCTGTGTTAATACTCCTAAAGTAAGTGATAGGTATCAGTGAAAAATCTGATTCAATACATTGTTACTCACCTGTTTACAGTAATTAAATATGTTGAATTCTTAAGTATCTCCAAATCATTCTTGTCCTAGATGCATTACAGATATTACAGACTGAAAAATGTTTATGTTTCTTCCATTCCTTTTGCCAGATCAATGTTTATAATTCAGCATGCGTAACACAAGTAGACATCTATTAGAGTATTTCATAGGAATATTCCTCCCTGCAGCAAATTAACTAGTTTTTAACCTAAGATCTACTAAGAAGAGATGACGGAACACTGATTCCTTCCCTTTAAATAGACCATTACACAATATCAGCTTCTAGATGTAGAAAGTTTCTCATTTTTATCTTCCTCATTTTAGATTTCACACTCCATTCATTACTTTACAACATCATTATACATTACTACACAGCACCATTAAAGTATTCATTATTTATCTGGGTTATCAGATGTGCCACGTGCTTCTTTAACTTTTTTTAAAATGAAAACTGACCTACAGTCTTAAGTATTGTAGCATGTCATTCAGCTCATCCATTTAATGAGCATTATGCTAGTAAGCAAAGCAAACTATGAATAAAACAGCCACTTCAGACAAGTTGGAATGTAGAGTAACTTCAATAGTCTGAAACAATAGATATGTACACAAATCTACGTAATCTTTACCTGTATTTTAACCGACAAAACACTTCCTTTAATTTACATCAGGATAGCAAATGTAACTGCCTAAGACATGGCAGAAACCAAAGCAGACACAGCTTTAGAGAAGTTTGATACCACAATGATACATCAATCTCTTTCCTGTCTTGTTTATATCTCAGTTGATATCAAGTTCCTTAATTCCACTACCATTTAATAGCAACACAGACTTCATATCTGTTATTCTTTGACAGACACTATACCTTTCCTTACATAGCAAGGACAAAGATATACACCAGCTAAGGTAAGACCAAGGTAACCTCTGACAATCTGGAGTTAGCAGATGGAAGTAGTATCATCTTTCCAGAACGAAACTATGGTGGCTGTGAAAAATTACAGCAAAAAATTAGAAAAATTACTTTAAGGTTAGTTAATCTGCCATCAAAAGATGGCAATTTGTATTAGATTTGTATTAAATTATTAAAATGTTTGGTTTGCATTTTGAACGAAAATTGAAAAAGACAGCTGTTCTATGAAATAATAGCCCTTCATGTAAGCTAGCTATCATGGACTGATAGGAAACCTGAAAAAAACAGTCGTTTCTTTTTTTAATAATACTAGTATGGTGGGGTTGTTGTGGTGTTTTTTAAAACTTACAAAACCCCAAGTGTTTGGAGATAGGCCTTTCAACCCATGTAGATGTACAGTTCCAGAGAGTATACTCCCAAACTAGATGAAATTACTCTGTTTTACCAACAGTCAGTGGTACAAATGAATCGTGCAAGCAAACAACTAAAACTGAGACAAAAGAGTCGAGTAATGCAGAAATGTTACTGTTAGGTAGGTGTAAGACACAACTTAACATGTCTGTTGTAATCGACCAAGGTACAGCATTTCTGCTCAGCGCAAACTACAAAGCCAGAATGGTAACATGCTTTAAAAGACATCTTTTGCAGGAAGGAAAATTTCAAGTCTCCATGTGGGCTGGCTTTTTTCTTTCAACACCTTTGATAAAAAATAGCTTGCAAGAATATTTGAATATTTTCAGTTTCACAAGCTAGTTTTAGCAAATTTGTCACCATCTGCAGTGCCTTATCTTTTCCACTGGGGCACTATCATTCCTGTCCCAAAAAGGGTCCTTTTATCTGACTTGCAAGAGGCTGATCCACACACAGAGCTGAGGTGCATCACTTTGAAACTCCAAAAATGCCATTATTTCAATTCATTGCCTGTGATTATGTCTAATTCATCAATTCGAAAAGAAAGCTCTAATATGGGTGCAAAGGGGGTGCTACCAAAAGTACACTGTGTTCATATAGTCCACATCTGCATGAGTCAGCCTTACTGGCTGAGTTCCTTTGACCTTTAAACGAAGAATGCACACAGCTGACTGAAGCAGGAAAGAATGTTTGGTCTGGGTTGCCACATCAGCATCTGCTACAGTTGCAGCCAAACTTTAAGCAATTCACTTTTGCACAAGAATTGAGAGGAACAAACACATTCCAGTGACCAACCAGCTGCATGTTGAATCAAACACAATCATTGCTATTTGCATGGCATCTGTTAATGTAACTAAGCCTGTGAATAAATCTCTTAAAACTCAGAACTGAGAAAAATCTGCAATCCAAGAAAACCTCGAACATGGAAAGATTATGGATGCTGTTTTTAAAAACCCCACCACATGAAAATTAAAGCATCCTAATTCAAGAGAGAGGCAGCACCATGCAAAAGCAGAGTCAGACAGACTCCTCAACTGCTAGGAAGAATTTCCTTGAAGCTTGTTATCTGGAATGGCAGGAAGTTCACGGAGGAAACAGGACACCAGCCAGCTAATTTTTCTAGGTGCAGAGTACTGCATTTATGTCCTCCACTAATTGCACAGCAGCTACGTCATACAACATGATCCACAGACAAAATCCACTCAGAAATAATACTAACAAATTAGTCACTGCTACCAAAAGCATATAAGAAATACGTAAGAAGTTAATTATAGCAGAATCTGAAAGCATGTACTTAAGGACTTCTTTAAAATTGCAATTAAGGTATCTAGCACGTATTATTTTTAAGTCTGTTCTAAGACATTAAAAATAATGTCCACTGTTTTCTGCTTAGTAATGGAGAATTCTAGTCCAGAGGCAGAATTAGCATTCAATTCAAATTTAAGTTTCCACTGTACTACTTGGGGTAATCATAGTAATATAGGTGGCAGTTATGGTTGGATAATAGTTCAGAAAAATTCATAAATGCTCTCACAGAGTCAAAAAATACTGTGCTTAAAAAAAAAATACTGTGGCTAATGGCAGACAATGTATTACTTAAAAAACAAACAAACAAGCCAGCAGCATCCATTCTCACTAGATAAACAATGCAAGTAATGAGAAGTAATGGAGACATTTCATTGAAAAAATATTAAAGACTTCAGACTATGAAAAAATATTTTTAGAACAATTGTTTGATACAAACACAGTAAAATATTTTTATACTACTTTTGGGCTATGATATTCTTAGCTGTTCCTGCTAAAATGGCTTCTTCAGTAGTACTTGGAGTGGGAGGGAAGGGACAAAAAGATTAAAAATCATGATGTTTCAGCTATTAATGGCAATATTTATATGACAAAACCAGGGCAGTGTTTCTAAAATAATTTACATCACCAAGAACTCCAAGTTGTTCTCCTTGAAGGCAAGAAGGCAAAAAACTGACATTATCGCTGCACTAGCACAATTACACAATGTTTACTAACCATCTTACAGTGGTTCATGTGAATACTTCAGTTAGTATTCACACTGAAAAGGCGAGGACTTAATTTTTTTTATACCTCATTTAAAGAGCGTGCATCATCACCAGTGAGCTTTGATTTCCATGCAACTAGCATCTTCTAAACCCTAAACTTGCATCTCTCCACCAGACGCTGCAGGCAGCCACCAGCTGAGGATTAAATATGTCTGGCTGGATGCAGACCTGTATTCATACAGATTGGCAATAGCTGCCCCAACAAAATTAAAGTGAGATTATGGTAACAACTATGAGTAAGTGTTTAGAAAAGTAATTCTTAGTACAGCCTTTACTACACAATTAGGTAGTAGCTGATTTCTCCAGTTTGAGAAAAGAAACAACTAGCTAGCATATTAATCAACTATTCATATAAAAATGCTAAATGGTTTACCAAATTATTATTTCAGTTACAAAGATTTCTTGACAACAGTTAAAACCTCTTGAACCACCACATCATGAGTTTGCAAGTGCCATAATTCTTAATAAAAGTCCTACAGCTAACCTACTTTTAAAAATACATTTTCCAAACAACGCCAAAATCTTACAGGGAAAACCACACTGGTAAAGTTCAGCAGAAGCTTCATTCTGAGCAAAAATTACCTAGTAAGTTAATTAACCATACACCTCATTGATTATCCCTGCAGAGTTTGAAGTTCAAAACCTTTGTACATACTAATCTTCAGTCTGTTGAATCAGGAAAAAAATGTCCACTGATGAGGTAATTTACGGCACCTATAAACCATCATGATATAGAAAATGAGATAGCTTTTAAAAATGCCAGAAAGAGTAGGACATGAATAGAGTAACCGGGTGTATAAGCAACAATACAGCATCGTAAACCAGCACATGAACAAGTTTCTTCACATATTTATACTGGTTAGATAACAACTTTAATTTTTAAAGCTTTTTCAGGGACTTAATAATCTACACCATTGAGGTCTCATTCTAAATTTACACAACATTCATATCATTTCCTAAATGCAGGTTTCAATCGAGGATATGAAGAAACCTGACACAAAAGAATCTTCAATTACCACATTTAGTTAATTACCCATGTAAAGTTTTACGGTTTTGTTTTTTTTGAAAGGCAAAAATATCCTCAGCACTAAGTCACATATGTTCTTCAAGTGAAAAAACTTCAGTTACTTTCCTTGACAAAACTCTAAACAGAAACAACAATCAGTTCAGAACAGAGAAGTCCCTACTATGATGGTGTTACTCATCTCTTCACTGTCAAACAAAAGAATAGCTGTACAAATTCGTTTGGAAACTCCTCAAAAAATCACCACTGTACCTTGTCACAGCTTACAAAGCTGCAAATTTGCTTCTATGCACTGTCACTTTCCTTAAGTGTATCACAGGCAGAGATTAATTTTATTTTAGCATCTTACATGTTCAAATACATATAATCTTACCTCACATACATTATTTTTCACGTTTTACCTTGTAGTTACTTTAGTAATTGGGTGGTACAACCAGACTGAACTAATTGAAGCAGGACTTTGTACTTGTGCTTGCTGCAGGAAAATATCTCAGAATGTGGGCTAATGGCCAATACTGATTCTCTTCCAACTCTGCTCTGAACCGGAGCAAAGCATCCAAGAGCTGGAATGAAACTGCAGACTACTCAGGCTCGATTTAAGAAAACTAAACACCATACAATTACTGCTTTTCTTCTCCTGTTTTTAGTCTCACAAATTAAGCAGGATACTGTACATTTTCATCAAGCATGACCAACAGTTCACTCCAAGAACAGACTGGCAATTCCTAGCCAAATATCAACAGTGCCAGAAACATTTTCTTTGACAGAAAAACTACATTCCTAAAATATCACAATTTTACAAAAAACTACCAATGGATTCCAGCATTAAAAATTAAATGTTTCCTTTTTTACATATAAATATTCTTATGTTGCACTTATGGCATGAGCACTTGTTTTATCATATAAATCTAGTATCAGGTTTTTACATATAGTAAGCGTACTACTGAACAGGTATGCTGACTAACTCTTACCATACCTACATGAGTAGATTTTAAATAGATCAAATCTCTAAAGGTATGAAATAGTGTTTAAAAAGTACTTCCCACTAAACCTTTTTAAAGTATTTAACACATTATAGATTTTGTAAGAGCTATGTCCTCAGTTACTAATACAACAAACTTCAACAGTTTTGTGGGCCACAAAATGTTAATTTTGGATTTCAGTACTTCCATTAAAACACTGAATTTCAGAACATAAAGGCCATTACAACTGGTTGATATGTAAAGGAGGAAATCATGCCAAATGTGCATTTTTGAACAGGAAATCAATTTTCCTAGGCTCTGATTCTGTCTGGTTTAAAATAAACAATAGCAGGGTGCAGGGGAAGTTCACTTAACCTTATTTTCCAAAATCTCTTTATTTCATAATACTGAAAGATAAGGAAAAGCAAAGACTCTGGCATTCAAACAGGATGGCATCTTAGCCTCAACTCATGCTTTAGCTCTTTTACTAAATGTGTGGTGATTAGATTGAGAAAAAAAGAGAGACTTGGCCCTGAAAATAAATCATGTTGTGATTAGATACACTATAATGCATATTGAGTTATAAACAGCAGAATTGTTTCTGTCACTTCTCATACAGTTTTGTTTTGCTTTCCACCTTGAATCATTTTGTTTAAATTCGACCAATAAAAAACTTTTTAAAGTGCAATTACAGTTTACACAGTAGCTGTATGCTAGAATAGTTCTGTTAACACACCAAATACAGGCAAGCTCTTCTGGACCATCTTGCTCAACAGCAACATATAGTAACAATCCTATATGAAAGTAACTATAAACTGGAAGGATGTTTTCTTCAAAAACATCCTTCTCCCACAGAGACGTATGATGAGTGATTTTGACTTTTAGCAACTCTTTTGATCCTTTTCTTCAAATCAAAGCTAAACCATTATCAAGCAAATTTTAAAGCAGTTACTAAAAAAGCACCAATATCACATGAAGTTATGTTACTTCAGTTACCAGTGCCTCAATCTTGAAGATTGCAAAAAAACACTGAAATCAAGAAATTATCTGTCTATCATATACCTAATTACCTGTTTTTCTGACTACCCGCCTTTTCTTTCAATTATGGTAAAATACGCACATTTTGGTTAAACAAGAGCTAAGCTGACAAGAGAATCTAAACACAGCCTTTCTCAATATTTTCACCTGCGTGTGAACAAATCTAGCTGCAACTTCAACTTCAGGATACTGACTAAACTAGGAAATCTTGCACCAGACCAGTATTTTGGTGCAGCTGAGGCTATTATTCTTGTGTAATTCCTGTGCATGACCACCTCATTATACTGACATGCACAGCTTAAGAATTCTGTTCAAGAAGAAATTGTATTAGGAGGGTTTTCCTTTCTCCTTGTAGTCATGACACTGAAATTTTGTATTTCTGCCAGAACTGGCCACTATTATTTAAAGAAAGGCTACTAAAGAACAGGCTTTATTCTGCTTACAAAAGGTTAGTAGATATGGGCAGTTAATAAACGTTAAGAACTAGTCATAATTTTAAAAAGCAGAACACAAGTGAACAGCCATCTCAGTTTTCACTGACTTGTTTCCAGAAGCTGTCGGTCACTTCGCTAATGCAAGGACACCCTCATACTTTTTGCAAAGATCACCACCCTCTCTCTCACTTCACCAGCATAGGTAAATAACCACATTAGACAGAGCTGGAAGAGTCCTAATTAATATCTGCATGACAGTTAAAATGTTCCAAGCAATTGCTTTATCATGAAATGTAAGATTTATACAAGTATCACTGAACAGTCACTTCATGTCTTTCAACTTCCCAGTGTACCTACTCAGTGCTACTTCAAGGTCAATATTTTCTAATGCCAGCCTTTTATTAAATGCCAGCTTGCAAACTAAGCTACTGGAATCCAGGGCAGGGGACACGGAGGGGTAAAAAAGGGAGATAGGCAGGTTTCGTTTCCCCATCAGGTCAGCAACCCGACTTTACTTAAAGCACAGCTGCATAATCACTGCTGCCAACATAGAGGAAGGAGCCAAGAACACCCTGTTATGGAGGGAAAAACAGTAAGATGTCTCCTTTCAAGCACAAGGCAAGTCACATACAAGGCCTTTCACTGATCTATAATGGCTTCAGAGTGAAGAAAACTAATTTGGTATTGTTCAGCCAAAGAACAGAAGTGAAATCCAAGCATTTCAATGAAATAATGCCTTTGGTAAATGAACATATGCCAAAAGAAAGATAAAAGTTTCAATTCCAGCTTTTCGTCTCATTTGTCTGTTGGTTCATTTTAGATAGGACGTTTTTTTGTTTGATTAACCCCCTGCCAAGTATTTGCTCTACAATGCAAATTAGTGAAACTGCCTACAGGCAGTGCACTGTAGCTGCATCTGCAAAAGAGTTCATTCCATTTTAATAACTTAAAAAATCATTTGACATTAATCACAGGAGGCACAATTCACCCACAAATACCTGTGTCTTTCTTTTGATATATTACAATCAGAACAGTAGAAATTTTATGCAGGTTTTCAAAATTGAGGACTAAGTACAGTCAGACTAGTAATCCCAGTAAATTCAGTAAGATCATTCATCTTCTTAAAGGTAAGCACACGCATTAGTCTTAGGAGATTGTGAGCAACCTATTATAAACATACTAGGGACAAACACCTTGTCCTACTCATCTACAGAATCTGCTTTATAGCCCTTTTTGGGCTATACAAATGTATCTTAAAACCCTGATCGTTCAACACACAACTAAAAACTAAAACACGCATTTTCAGGTCAATAATTCATATCAACCACTAAAGTTTTCCATAGAAGTTAGACCGGTTAGTCACTGACAGCTTAATAGATTATTTTCAAGCCTCCCTACAAGTGATATTCTACGCAAACTTTCCAAAGCTTCTTTTTCAACTTTTACTGCGTGTTTTATACATATTTCCACGCGTTTTCAGCTTTTGCCAATTAAAAAACCCCCTAACTTTCCAAAAGAACAAGAAAAACTCACAATAAACTACTGCTTAGTTTTCTGCATTATGTACAACTAAGGATATAAAAATACACTTTATCTATTTAGACAAGTTGCAGCAACAGGTTTGTCTGCCTTTTCCTCTGATGACAGTAAGCCAGATGTGAAGAATTAGTTTGAAAACTGCTATTCAGTTCTCCAAAGAAGTAAGTAAAGTAATACAGCTTGTCTACATAAGTCTTAAGTTTCTGGAAAACAGAAACGTAAACTGGAACAATAAATTCCAGTTAATTCCAGAGCTTTGAGGGCTATTTCAAAGGTCAGAGGATGCATTATAGCCACAACACACACAAAATTTTCTAGTCAGTGAAGGAAAATTCACTTTGAAATCCATTACTACCTGCTAAGTAATTTCTTCCTACGCATATTTGTGAAAGAAGACAGATTTTAAACTTAAATGCTTGTGAAAACCCCATTTACGTTCTTCTAATGTTCATGGTTTAACAGTTACATTGGAAAAAAAAAAGAAGTCTTCCTCTTACATGACATCCTAAGTTATCCAATACTCCTCAGAGATGACCACGTGAGACACCAACGATTCAACTCTTATGTGAAAAAAAAAATAAACTGACTAGTATTATCATCATGATGAAGATAGTTTCTAGCCAATTAGAAATCGAGAGTGTGTTGTTATTATTTGCATGGACAAATTCAATACAACCCATTGATGCCTTGCGTTTTAGCTTTTATATTTTTCAAATTCTGTATTCCTAGTGTGTAACTCTGAAGTGTTCTGTAGCCTGTGAGCTGCTGCTCTCTCATGCTAAGATAGACGTAACAAAGCCTCCCCAGGCTCTGTCTCCAAGCACACCTAGACCGTCCTAAGCCCAAAATCTGTAAACCAGCATCTTGAGAAGGGGGGGCAAGCTGCGGAAAAATTACATCATTAGCTAAACTTTAATTGGTGAAATTGGTTTGATATGCAAATGGACCAAACCTATAAAAGTGTGAAGAACTCGTGACTCATCGTCCATCTTGGGTGTAGCCTTTGGCCTGCCCAGGATGTACCTCTGAAGGCCTTTCAAATAAATATCCACCTTTATTCCCTTACTCCTCTCTAGTCTCTGTTTCTAGGTTGGCCTCTTTGGGCATCGCCATGACTACAGATTCTGCCTGTCTAAAAACACATACACATTTACTCCTTGAAGTTTTAATTTGTCCTAAGCACTTCCTGATTTTGCAAAATCCACAATCAACTAAGTCAACCACAAAGACACCCAAAATACAGTCATATTTTAAACACATAAGATGTATTCTGTCATTCACAATAAGGAAAATAAGGTGAAACTGAAAACATAACACACTGCACCAAAAATACTTGTACATTCTTACTGAAAGTATCCATTTGCTTTCAAAAATATTGGGATTTTATTCCCCATTTGTTTCAAAAAATCTCTATGTTATTAAAAGATCAGAGGCAGAAAGGAATCTATTTTTGAACTACACCTTAATAGTTCCTAAGAAACATGATTTTTTCAACTGAGTTATTCAAAAGGAATAATTAAATCTTGTTGCAGATCATGAATGCAACAGACTATCTCAAATGATAATTATTATTAAGGATTTTGAGAGCTTGTAAGATGGACCTAAGGAATCATACCAGCACACAGCAACCTAATTAAACACAACTCCTCCCCTGAACTGACTCTAAATCGTATGAATGATGGTTCATATACTCATCAAGTAATGAGTTTCCACACTTGGTAAGGAAATATTTTTTGTCATGAAATCTGCCTAGGAGTTGTCTAGTCATATTTTTTCACACTGTGAGGATGCAAAGCTTAAAATACTTACTTGGGATATATTGGCTCATAAAGGTACTTGTCTCTTGCTGATGGGATTTCAAAAAATAAGATGTATCCATTTGCAGTCTGAAAGAGAAATACTGGTAAGATACATATCTAGTCTCAGCATGAGTAAAACCTATTCAGTCTTATGTGATTTCTATGTATGTCTCACATATTGAACTAATATGTACATTCATTCAGATATTATTAAAAACTCTGCGTTGAAACTAATTCCAGATAAATTCCGTACCTGCCCTTAAAGTCAAGTGAATAGATTAGGCAGGAGGTCAAAAAATGGAAAAATAATGCTGTTTACGCACAAGTCCATCAGAAATTTTCCTCTAATTCACACAAATCTATAAAACATGACAACTTTCCAGATATTTAGAACCTGGGCACATAATTCATACCAACTACACAAATTAATGCGGAAAACATAGTAGAAGGTGGCAAGTACCTGAATAAACCCCTCAGGTGTTTGAACACATACAGACACTACAGAGCACAAAGAGTTTAGTCACCGCCTCTCAGTGCCGGTCATCTAGGTAGTTTCCAAAAATCCTGACATCACTTATCTTTAGCTACCACAACACCTGTAATAATTCAATCCCAAACCATATTCTGTCATTCTGGAAGAATGACTTTGTATTATAACACTACACAGGGAACAAATACAAGTATTTTAGCTACCCGATGTTCCAGTCATACCTAGAAGCTGCTTGCATAAGCATGGGAGAAGCAAATGACCAATAATATTATGTGTTCAAAGAAGTGTTATTTGTTTACAGCATGAATTTATTTTTCAGGCAAATTGGTAAACGCATTTTGGTTAAACACCATTTCCATCCAATTATTTTAATATGGGCTGGGCGTGTATCCAAAGCACTGGAGACAAAAAGCACTGAAATTAATGGTTTCACATTGCTTTGCAAGATTGGTTTCCTTTCCTTTGAATAAAGCAACACTCTTGCTAGCTTAGTTCATTATTTCATAGATGCCATGGCTTTCCTCAGTCAAATGTTTTGCTTTAGAAAATCCATGTTTTCAAACACTTTGCTTTAGAAAATTTGTGGTTTGGCTTTATTCTCATTCAAAGCAAGTATCTTTTTCAAGAAAGAATAAACTCTGAACCATAATAGTGAACTTGAGACAGGCTGACAATAAATGGAAGCTTTTCTGTGCGCTGTAATATCATGTTCAGGTATTATGTGGTAAAGAAACGTGTTCATTTCTAACATCTTTACAGGTTCTTTCCATTACATCATTAAATATTTAACCCGTAAGTTACCTTATCCTGGAAAGAAGAGTAAAACAATACTGTGGAGTATCTTTATACTGATATTAAGGCACAAAGGGCCTTACTGAATACTATTCAAAGCACAAAGTTGCTATTGTTACAGGTTCATTTCTAAATAGAACCTCAAATTCCATGAAGAGGGGGATGAAATGCAGAAGCATTCAACCACAGACTTCCAGCAAATTGATCATATTAATTTACAGAGTTTTCATTGCTTTTAAAAATGTCTGAATAAAACTTATTTAATAAGTAACCATCACTGTCATCCATTCCCTGATCATTCTAATCTTTGACAGTCAGAAGCATAAACACTGAGTATCTTGCCAGGGGTTTCTCAACATGGTTTCTTGTATGCTGCCATGTTTCATAAAGCTCTGCCTTAGCTATGGGAATGCACACTGAAGAGCAGTCTGCATCAGAGGACTGCCTGTAACATAGGAAGGACCAAAATGCCTCCATACTGAAGGATCTTGACCCAATTCCTAAGTCTGATTTACTACTAGAATTAGCTACCTTGGATATATGTTCTAATCTAGACAGTATTTCCCAGTAACACTGGAAAAATTACAAAGGCAGCAATATGAAAGAAGAAAGTACAAAATATACGGGGAAAAAATAAGATCTCCCCAGGAAATGTGCCAACAGTTTAGCAACAGAAGATACTAGTAGTAAAAGAAGTTAGAATTGCTAGGGCATGCTGACAGTGTGAAAACATGTTAAGCTTGTTTAACTGCATACCTTTAAAGCTACTTGAGGTATTTTATAAAGCCTGATATGCTGGCCCAAAGTCTGCCTGCAGAACAAATAATATTCACCTCAAAGCATATGCTGCAAAGTGATTTATTTTCATAGAGAGACTCTGGATATTTGGGTTGTCAGAAACAAAAGATATGTTATACCACTGGTCTAGTGGACATAAAATCCAGACTACACTCCCCATCATTATGTCATTAAAAAAAGAAAAAAGTACATTTGGCTACTAAGTACATACTAGGGCTTTTGTTCACCTTCTTAAAAAAAGAAGTTAAATTACAGAAAATTACTACAATCAAGCTACTCATGAGCACAGGTAGTAACAGGTGAGAAAAATCACCTAACCCAGCTTTAAAACTAAATTTTTTAGCTGTTGCACAGGACTTTAGTAATTAACTGAAGCTAATTCAGTTCAAAATTATTGGTTTTTTTCATTAAAAACTTGCTTTGCTATTGCTCCTTCATTTAAATGTGTTAGTTAAGGAAAAAATAGAAGACTATTCACTTGGACAGAACTCTCCTTGGGGATGGGACTATCACACATCTGCAGGAACACCTTACTTGTTGAAGCTCCAAAAATTGACTTTCTGCCCTGTCTCACTATAACAAAACCAGCAACATTGTAAATGTGGTCTTTCAGTAGGACTTACTGTTTCGAATTAAACTATACGTATTTTTTAAAAGCATACTGCAAAACAACTACCACAACAAACACGCTTGACTGTATCATTTGTATACATACACCCAGGGATGAAGTATCATCCTAAGAAACAAGACGAATATTAGAGATCTTGTTACACTCATTATTTTATAAGAGATGACCATTTTGAATTTTAATTCACAGAGTTTTAGTGTACAAACTGAGACTTTATGGGCATTTAGATTCTGACACTACCTGCCAAAAAGAACACTGTACATCTAGTTGCAGAAAAACTTTAAGTACAGTGACTGAAGTGGCAGAAGCTAAAGGTTATCTGACTGTCAGCTAAACCACAAGGTGTCTTGAGCAAATTGATCACATCTCACAAAAAAACCCCACAATGTGCAAAATAATTCAATATAAAAATTCAAGTTTCTACTACATAAAGGTTTAATTAAAATGTGTTTGGATATACATGCTGCAATATAAAATTGAAGAATTCTTTTTGATTCATAGCAAAAATTACAGAAATCTCCTTTCTGACTTTATTGATAATCACTAGTAGTCACTGAGAATATAATCTGGCACTAACAGAAATACTTTACTTCATTGATTCCAAGAGATACTTTTAGGCAATTTAAACATTTTAGACCAACTACTTACTTTCATTACGCAAAAGAAAATGGGACCACGGGAAACGTAGTTGATTTATGATTATCATCATATTGCTAGAGACATGAACTACTCCATAAATCATCTGGTGTTTTCCACTAAGATAACAATATCTAATTTAAAACCTGGTCCTAATGTAAGACCTGACCAAAAGACACCAAGAATATTATCCCATATTGCGACTCTTATAAACTGTACTCCCACCTTTCTTGTGTTCACCTTGCACCTCACATTTTAAATACTGCTGCTGAAATAGTCCTAAGTGCTGTGAGCACAGCACCAGCTATGAAACAAGACTTCATTTCCATGTGAGACAAGATCTCATCTCTAAGATTCTAAACAGAAGAGCTCATGTATCACTTATCACTGCCCTTGTTTCTAAGTTCTCAGTGACTTGCAGTATTTTTTAATCACCAAAAGCCTGTAATAAGCTAGTTTCATCTCTTAAGACCCACCTTCAAACCCTATTTATCAAGTTAAATATGATTATGTCACCTAAGTTCACAACTATTTCTTTCACTCACATAACTTTACATTACCATATTACTAAAGTAATGAGATGCTGCATCACCGCAGCCAATACATCTAACCCTCGTTTTAAGACAAAGAACTGTAGTTCATTGTCACAGGGAAAAATTAGTGAAAACTACAAAAGAAAGCTTCTATCATTTAAGAAGTCATTGGTACCATTACATATTTTAGCAAGACGAGTATCAATTAAACGTATATACAATCTGCAATTTTGTATAAGCACAAAAACTGGTAAACAATTCTGTTTGCAATAGTTTAACCAGAGTAAGAAGGAAAAATTCTACTTACTGAAACAGCTATCATTGTGCTGTCAGGCCGCCATTCTGCTTGTTTATAAGGTCCAAACTGAGAAGCTGCTTTTGAAAGTTCCTTGTAGCTTACAATTAATACACTGGGCTGGAGGAAGAAAATATAAATAATCACAACTCATATCTAGAAGGAATGGGATGTTTCTTACATTTTCTACGACATTTAAATAAAATACTTAATTGCACAGTAAGGAGTCATTACAGAATACAGAAGTAGTTTCAAGTTGGACAAAGGGTGAGACTGATGCTTAAGATGAACAGAAGCATCTCAAACAGGCTCGTATAATGATGAGGACTGTCAAATGAATTATGATGAAATATTCTATAGAATATTTGGTACAATTAATTTGCTTAGTTTCTACTAAATGTGTGGGCCATTGTATTAAAGAGAATGATAATCAGTAAACTTGTTTTCCAGAACAGGTTGTCAGAACCTGCTGAAAAATCCACCTCTACAGTTAGCTGGAATGATTTTGCAGATAATGAGATGCACCCATTAGCACCTTTCCTTCCAGGAAGGGAGAAAAGCTTTGGGGTGATGAAGACCAGACAAAGCTACCATAAGCACTAAGCCTTAATTCCTTTTCACAAAAGCAGTCGAGAGCTGCGGTACAAAAACCTAATGCAAAGTTACCCTTCCTTGTTCTAGTGCTTAGAAACATTCATTCTCCTTAAATGTATTCCACAACCGTTTGTATTTTCTTGCTCTTGAATCAACAATAGTTTTCAGCTTAGATGGGTATTTCCCCTTCTGTTACTCTCCACCACTGGGAGGTGGAAGTTAAATTAAGCAGGACACACTTTCTGTTTTGTCAAAGAAGTTACCCCTCATCTTCATACCATACGCTGTCCTAACTTTATCAATTTCTGCTTTCATTCAGATTTGGAGCATCGAACACTGTACCAGAAAAAGCACACTGAAAGGGAATCAAGAGGGTACAGAGTAATCACTCATTTTGCTGAAATTAACCATGATACCACTAGGCAAAGCTTCCCAACCACCACTAGGACCACAGGTGATGGAAATTTACTACTGTTCTTGCCTTACCCAACGCACCAGCAGAAGCAGTACAACAAATATAAAAACATTAATTCTACCCAGAAAACTTGTGAGTGTCCATCTCCCCAGAATGTGGTGAGTATCTACTACCATCCTATTTGGAATCACTTCCTTCAGTTTCCTTTCAGAAGAAGTACAGTTACAAACAACCTAATTTTAAAGTACAAATATTAATTTAAAATAGTATAAAACAAAGCAATGAAATGTTGTCACCATGCACATAAATAACAAGCTGAATTAGTATCACACAGGCAGCCTTAGACTTGATAAATTCACAGTATGACTTGGTGTCCTGCTAACAGCATTATTCTTTAAATTTCACACCCGCACAGAACTGAATTATCAAAAATAAAGTTAAACATTTATGAAGTATAACAAGCACACTAATCTTTACCCTAAGAACTATATACACCATCTTTTTCAATTTGTGTGGCTTCTTTTGCATCAAATTATCTAACATTAAATAGATAGCTAATTATTCTTACTAACAGATCCTTGTTGACTGTTCTCATGAACTACAAAGCCTTTCAATGATTGGCTTAGAACCACCCTAACTGCCTTAGATATACTGAGAAAAAGTAGTGTCTTGGTAATCTGTCTCATTAGTGCACACTCGGAGATCATTCTTTATGCACTTCTGTGCCTGAAGCATTTTAGCAGCTGGCAAAATTAGAAACTCAGTAATACACAACAATTTTCTTTCTATATTGCAACTCTTACAGAATATAATTACGGTATTTATAGTGTAGAATTCTTGTGACACCAATTCACAAGAAAGCTGCTATTACACCTTAGAAGCTGGAGGAACATTCTACATACAGACCAGCTATAAAATTTATACAAATTGATTTCTAGGCTTTGTGTCTTACAGATGAGGATTTAAGAAGTTAAGAGTGATTGTTTGCTCTCATAATGTTATCTTTTTGTAGTTTAAGTAACTTCTTATTAGAAAGCAAACCCACTTCGAATTAAATAGGTCACAAAGGCTACCTAGCTAGAGGTTAAATGAGTAATTATTACACGGATAGAATTCATTTTCATACACTCCACAGCTCAAAAGCATTAATTCAGACATGAGGAAAACCCTAACATACAAATTTACCACCCTGTTTAAAAGCTTTCCACAGATGTATGAATGCTCTGGATTAACAAAGATAGAAGGGCAGCTCAAGATCCTGCTCTGTTTATGCGTGAGAAATGGTAATTTTACATCTAAAGTAATTTATTATATCTCAAGTAACTGAAACTGTATAATGGCACAGGAATATTTCTGTAAGCAGGAATATATATCAACCTAACTACCTGACCCAAGCACAGCAAGCCATTGAACATACATTTTAACAAATAAAACCAAAACCAAAGCAAACAAAAAACCAAAACCAAATACCAAAACCACACACAAAAAGAAAAAAAAAAATCAAAAACCACCAAGAAAGCGAGAGGGGGTTGGGGGAAGGTGCCTAGTTAGTTAGATACTCTCCTCTTGTTAGTTTTATATATTTAATTCATACTCTGTATAGAAATAGTATGGGTTTAGATTGTATTAATTAGAATTTTCCCTAAATCTTTACATTTTTCTCTGTTAAAAAAACCCCAAATCTCCATATCAGTTTCATGAAAACTCCCTGGTTTTTACTCTTCACACTTCTGCATGAGGCTACTAAAATTATAAAGGAATGTAGTTAAGCTCAAACAATGAATTATGCCTACTGTCTCAAATGAGCCAATATATTAATCCTTCTTCTTTAAAATGCTTAAAATCCACTCACTGAAATAGTAATGGTAGAGTCACAGCTTCAGGAGAAACTGGATTCAAGAAACATAGCAGAAGACCTAACAAATAAAGAGTTGTTTAAAAATAAGTGAAAGATTTGTCTAGAGGAAGAAGTAAACACCTTCAGTTATTAAGGAAGCAAGAACTAAGTAAGCAAGTCTTAATTTAAATTGCAATTTAACATTAAAAAAGCTTCCCAAAATAGATAAGAAGCATATCTAGCATTTTATAATCTACTGCAAAGAAAATCTAGCATTTTGACACAGCACATTTTGTCTTTCAGGAGGAAGGTAAGGTCAGGCAAAACAGAAGCTGCCACTCACAAACAGAACTGTGGCAGCGGATGCTTACAGGATAATAAAAATGGCGAAAAGAAAAAGAAATGTGACCTTAAAAAGAATACAGTATTATCATTACTAAAGTGTGAACAAACTCTCCAGTGCACTAGTTAATAGTACTGAAAAGAAACAGAACTTCTTGTTACAGCTAAACTTTATCTCTTTCCTTCAGTCAGCTACCTTGGCTATCTCTTCACAAGAACATGTTCTGCAGTTCTTACTGAACAATGTTTTTCTACCATTAAACATGTCTCTTTTTACTAATGTGAGATTATAACAACATCAAAACAAATCTGGTTTGGATTATCACAAATGAATTGCACTACTTGTAAAGCAGTAGGGTAGCAAGACAGCTCCATCAACAGACAGCTCCATGAACAAAGTCACCTAAATTCAAACTACCTAAAAACTCACAGCTGTTTCATTATCAGTTGTACATTAAGAATCCCTCTGGACTTTCCATTACAAAAGACGATCTCTGTATCAATACCTGGACAAAATATCTATGCAAACAATTAAAAAAACTACAACACAAAACACCACAGCCAAACCCATGATGAAATAATCCCAAATTTTTGTTACTGTTTTACTTAATTCTACCTGACTAAATACAGTATCTTGCCCATTTACCAAGTATTAGCAGCATAAGCCATGTCAGAACACTTAGCCATATATGAAGTAGTTTTTATGAAAAAATCTATTAAGGTATACAAACCCTGCAGCAAATTCTTTCAGCAAGCTTAGATATGGGAAATTACCACTTAACTTACCTAAACACAAGCATTCTACTACATTTGATGTAAATGCAAATCAAGTTGACACTTAAACCCTTAACTAAACTATGAATGTTGTTCTGCAAAGGCCCTCTTAAGACAGGACAAGCAGCCTTGAACAGACTTGAACAACAGCCCTCCCATGAGCAAGTGTCCTAATTGAGATGTTTACGGAGTGTCACAGAAAATGATACATTAACCAACTGGAAAGAGGTACAATCATTTGACAAAATATAAAATAACAAAAAAATTTGTTTCCTTAAACCAGATTCTCTAGTTTGACTGCAGGTTAATGACAAACTGTGCACATTGTTGATTTTACAAGTTAAGTAGGTCAGCAAATACAATAGAAAACTACTGGACTAAGTCTGAAAAGCAAACACATGACCTGACAGCACATATGCAACATGGTCTTACATACAGGTTTGGGTTTCTTAATGTAACATCAATCCAAGAACCTGAATGGCTGTGGGTAACTGTTAAAACCTAATATTCTCATCCCCTGACCATATATTATTCTAGACATCAAAACTCTACCTCATTTAGGATAAAAACGCAATTTCTTTGAAAAACACAAATGTTCTGTTTAGTTTTATATGACAAATGCTTCAATGCTTCATTAGGCTGTAGGCACAAGACAAAAACCAAAAACGCTCTTCAATGAGCTTATGATCTAAGTGACAGAGACAAGGCTGGGAAAAAACAGAACAAAACAGAACAGAACGAAAGCCTGGTGACACTATGCACTTTATTTTGTCACTATATGGTCTGTGCTCCGCTTTAAATGCTGAAGCTTTGTAAAATTATAAACTAATAAAACAAAGGTTACATGGAGAAAAGCAAGGATGTATGCATAACGAACAGAAAAATTTGTGTAAGTAGACCACAAAAGGCCATTCTGTCAGTAACAGAGGTACAAGGTGGTGATAAATGAATTTCTAAAAAAAAGGTTAATTATAAAACCTTTAATAAAGTAACTCCTTTAATTTAATTTTGAAAGTATTTGGAAAGCTTAGAATGAACAGAGTGCCCACCCAACAAACAGGACAGATACAGCTTCCAACCGTGTGCTTCATGGCTATTGTGAAATAATTCAGAAAACCAAAGTGCAGAATTGTCAACCACTACCTCTCCCAAGTTAAAGTTTTCAATTAACCTGCTGCTCAAAAATGCTACTTTGCCAAAAAGCAAAGGCATATTCTATACATCTTTGGTTTTCTGCTATGTGCAACTAACTGGACACTGAGAAGTCCTGAGAATGCCTTTTCCCTTCATGCACATAATTATGACACAGCTTTCAGGGGTCATCTATTAATACAGGAGACACTGAAAACCTGGTAAGTCCTACTGAATAACCACATGACAATTTTGCATTTTGTTAGATAATTCATCAGTGTAACATTTGTTTCATTTTGTAATCACAAATGTATCTTTTTAATAGAAGTAACAGCAAAACTGTTCCTGTTACTGACAAATAAAAAGAAATGACCTTCTCAGACAAGTGTCTAAAGGGCGTAAGTAAGAGATGAGCATTTCAGGGGTTAAACTACTAAGGAAGAAAACACAGCAGAAGCAGTAGGATATCTTAACTTGCACTGATGCTATCTGTGTCGTATTGTTCACAACACACAGCCAACACAACTGCTTATATCAGTATCAAGACATCTATTGTCCCATTCTGCAATCAAATTCTAGATAAAAAGCCTACAGAGGTTGTATCCAATTCTATTAAGAAAAAGCCACACACAATAATTCTGTAAATTATTCTCCTTACAGTTCTGAGATGAGAACATAATCTTGAAGGCATAGTGAAAACATTTCTTTTTAACAGTCCCTGTAATTAAAAAGGGAAACAACTGCAGATAATTTTAATGTATTTATTCATATATCTTATGAACTCTAAGCACTGTGTCACAAGTAACTTCTTTCATAGCGTGGCAAAATTCCAGGTTACAGAGATCACTTCCCCAACAGAAGCACAGTCCCATGTTTTGTCCTATTGTATGCTTAGATTTAAAGCACACGTTGACTTCAACTCTAATATGGGAACAGCTAGACTGAAGAGCACATATGAGAGAGCTCTGAGAGCTGTTTGAATATCAACTTACTCAACACTTAGAATGAATACCAACTATTTGACAATCTAGGATTCCGACATGCATGCTTTGCCAAATGCTTATTTTAGTTCATTTAGGTGTTCTGACTCAATATTAGATCATTAGAAAAAAAGAAACAAAAACACAAGTTTAAAAAACAAGAGTAAATATAAAGCATAAACTGAGAAGCATATAGGTAATGAAGAAATTCTCCTCTGAATGAGCAGATGGGACAAGCTACTCTTGGCTTCAAAGAGCTCACAAAAATGGTTTTGACTGGCAGAGTCATAGCAGATAGTTCCAAGAACCTACAGGAGTTTTTATTAAATATTCAAGGCCAGTACTTATTCCTGTCACTGTCACAAGTTTGTTAATACTAAAGAAAGGAAACGCTGAACCACATTTACACATACAACCACGTCAGCAGACCATTCTTGCTGCACACAACTCACTTGTCAAGGATTAGGCAGGGAACTCCACTTGTCTATGACACCTCCTTCCTTAGCTGAATACCTTGTCCCTTAATACCTAGGGCCCTATGGGTGAATTTCTAGAATTCAAGAGACAATGAAACCAATTTAAAATTAAAGCCACAACTGTTAAAGGAGTAACACTTCCAGTGGGCCAACTAAAATGTTCCTTTGATCCTTTCTTCAACTAAATAAGCCGGCTTCTATTTGTTCATTAAGCTTAACAGCCCTGCAAAAAGACATCACTAGTTCACCATAAGACCCATTAAAATAGAGATGCAAGCAGGAAAGATGATGACACACAGGACTGCGCAGCTGCCTTGTGAAACCTCATCTTCAGTTCCCAAGTCAATCTATTAAACAGCCATTATCTCATTATAGCATTTCAGAAAGGTTCTATCATTCATTGATGCTTCTCATTTCAAGCATCCAAGTACTTAACACAACCAGAATGAAAACGTTTGGTAAGTTTTTCCATGCTGTCTATGAAAATAGTAATGCTGGCTCTTAAATGCCAAGGAATTATCTAAGGTACCAAGATCTAAAATTTTCAATTTAAGGAAAACACTTGGAGAAGAGGTCTCCATAGTGGGGTGTATTTAACAGACTCCAAGGGGGAGCAAGAAAGGATTTTTTGTATCATTAAAAAAAAAACCTAAAGTAAAAATTTTAAAATGTGTTTATTTTGGCATTACCTCATTCTTTTTTGTTTGTTTTATTTCTTTTAAAACTCTGGAACAGGCATCCAAGAGATGTGGTTGATGCCCACGGTCTACTAGTGTACAAGAGCATTTGAACAATGTTCTTAATAACATGATTAAACTTCTAGTTACCCAGAACTGGTCAGGCAGTTGGACTAGGTGACCAATGCAGGTCCCTCCTAAATAGATGAAATAAAATTAGAGTAGAACAGAACAGACTATGTTGAGTATGCTTGACAATGTGTATACTACTACAGTAGCACATGCATATAATTCATAAATAAATGTCAACATATTGGGGGCCATGCTCAATGACCTTTCGCCCATACTGGTGCATGATCAAAATCTGACCACCACCTGAGTGGTCTTCTCTATGCACACTCCAATCTCTTCTAACATGTAAAACAGTCCAGGACTTTTTGGTTCAAAAACACTAGCAGAATTCCATCTGGTTTTTTTCCAACACCAGTTACCCAGTTTTGAGTATATCTATAGATATCTTAATATCTATATTGATTCCAAAACAGGAAACAATCGACATTTTGGGATACCCTTTCCTTAGTTCCACTAGCTCTTAGCACACAGTGGGTGAAAAGGAGTTTTAACATTATTATGTCACCTTAAAAACACACATACTGAAAGCAAACTCATGCACCTGGAAGCATTTCAAAGAGCCCCCTGTTTTTGAAAATTTCAAAACAGAACTTTCCCAGTCCCACCACTTCATTCTTACATGAAACCTTTGATATATAGTTGAGATAGAAACAAGTCTTAACACGAACACTAGCCTGAAGGCTTTTCTACTACAAGAGATCAAGTTAGTTCAACCTGACTTAAATTTATCCTTGTTCCAAAGAATATACTTATAACAAATGAAAACATTTTCTAGAATGCAGTAATTTTATTTTATCGAGGTTCAAATATATGATTTTAAGCTTCACCTTCAAAAATAAACATGAAACTGAAAAAAAGAAAAGTCTGGGGGAAAAAACCCAACAAACCACATTCAGGACCCCAGCCATATACATAAAAATAATGCAAGTAATTATCTTTAAAAATGACCTTGACCAAAACCTTTATTCTTACAGGTTTTTGGTAACAGCCAGTTGTCTGCAGAGGCTGTGAGACTGCAACACATTTTTCAGTTTAATATCGGTCAGTGGTCAGGCCTCACAAAGTCAGCACCTTCCTCGAAAGCACCCATTACAAACTGAATCAAAATCTAGTTTAAAAATATTAACGACCTGTGAGTTTAGTCAACTCTTCTGCACCAAGTGAATTCTTCTAGTGCTCTGTCTGTAGCCAGTCATACAATGTCTAACATTTCAAAACAAGTCCAAGCATGCAAGCTAATGAACCTCTTCCTAGAGAAGTGACCATAAAGTAGGCAACATTCTAGACAACAGAGCACATCTTGTGAAGCATTTCATGAGCCTATTGTTTTCTATGTCTCTTCATGGAAAAGATCAGTTCTGCTTTGTTGGCAGACTACAACTACAGGTTCAACAACTGGCAAAAGCTAAAAAGTGTACACTTTATACACACTGTGTGCCATAAACTTAAGAAAACAGAGGCCACATGACGTTGTTCACACAGCAAAGCTACTGGGCTGATTATGTGTTAGCTGGATACCTGTCTAGGTACAAAAACCAGCGTCAGCACCCCAGCCAGGAACCAGCGAACAGCCTTGCAGAGCATAATAAAACATAACATGATGAAATCTCAGCATAACTTAAAACGAGATTTTAAGGCTATGACTCTCATTTGACATCTTTCAGTATCAGCTTTCTAAAACTGGATTGTTGGTTTTCTCTGGTAATCTGAGATGAACTCTATAAACCACCTGGATCTGGAGATATTTATAGACAGATTTAGGGCCTAATCTAGGCAGCATTTAAAAGGATCCAGCATCAAAATTTAAAGTCAGTATCACAGTTTTCATTGACTGCATCAAATCAACTGACAAACAGCATTTTTGTTGCCACACTCATACAGTGTGAATTAAAACCAAGGCACTTAATGTCTAATTATTCACAGTTTCAAACTAGATACAGCTAGAGCAGCAACTTCCATGCAAAAGCCATGACTAGTCTTCTCTTAGGGCCACAAAACTTTTAAAATTCCCATAAAAAGAAAAGTTTGTGAACTTCTATGTTAGAACATTCTGGATAGTGATAGAGTTTGTTCTGTGTTTTACAAAGGGTGTTTCATATCTCCTAATTCCTATGTTCTTTTATATAAAACACAGAAAACACAAAGGTGAAAGGCATAAAGCATTATATGTAAAAAAACCCACGGCTACAAATACTCCTCATGTTAAGCACAGGCCGTATGTAGAGTTTAAAAACAAAGTTGCTTAGAAGTCTAATTTTTCAGGAAAAATGGTGTTAACTGCAAGCAGATTGACGTTGCATATTTTCTTAACACTATATTCCTATCACTAAACATCGTGGATAACCGCTCAGATTCACGAATACTGAAATATCCTGTAAAATTAGCCTCAAATTTTACAACTGTTCTGGAGGAAGAAAAAAAAAAATAGCAGACGACAGGTCTTTTCAGCTGGGAGAGCACGGTCAGAGAGCTTATAAGACAACGGATACTCACTCTGCAGTACCAGATGCTTAGCTGAGATGGGAACAAAACTGCGAAGAAAGCCCTCTGGGGATCCGTCTGGATGTGAAGCGGTTGCTCCAGGGACTCCAGAGGACACAAGAGCCTCTTGGGCCAGCCGCTGAGGAAATACATGGCTGAAGACTTCCAGAGGAGCTGGCGCTCAGCCTGCTCTAGCCTAGGCAGGGGGACAGCGGGGGCATCAGCGGAAGGAGAGAAGCAGGGTCCGCGGCCGACCACGCATAATCACCGGCACAGCGACGGGACCCCTG
>VWZT01016202.1:63118-76935 GCA_013397055.1 Pachycephala philippinensis
AGGCTTGCCTGCGGTACGGGGCTGCGGAGGCGCCGCGGGGTGCGCGAGAACGGGGGGTGCGCGGCGAGAGGGAGAAGGAGAGCGAAAGGAAAAGGAGGAGAAGCGGAGCGGGGTGGGGCGGGACGAAGAGGAGCAGGGGGAGAGAAAGCCAGAGTCGGTGGTGACAGGATGAGGAGGAATGGATTCAAGAGAATAGGTTTAGAGTAAATCTGAGAAGGAAGTTCTTTGCTGTGAGGGTGGTGAGGCCCTGACACAGGTTGCCCAGAGAAGGTGTGGATTCCCCATCCCTGGAAGTGTTCAAGGCCAGGTTGGATGAGGCTCTGAGCAACCTGGTCTAGTGGAAGGTGTCCCTGCCCATGGCAGGGGCTTGGAGCTAGATGACCTTTCAAGTTCCTTCTGACCCCGGCCATTTTATGGTGCTGTGATGAAATCCATGTGACAAAGCCTTGTGAGTCCCTGGTGTGAACATTGCCACCGAGGCTGTTTTGGGGATAAGGTGAGTGCAGGGCACAGTTGCTCACGCAGTGGGTGTGCTGCATCTTGGGTTTGGCATCAGGCTTCTGGCAGGTGCTGGCACAAATGTTTCTCCCAACCGATGAGTTGGATCAAGGATCCACGCTGGGTTATTTTTACCCAAGACCTGTTCTTAATCTTGTTTCCATGATTGCCCAAATGCTTTTATTCACACACTAGAGAGAGAGCAGGAGCACGTGGTGCAAGGGATGGAAAGTAGAAACTGAAGCTATAGCTTCAGAGGAAGTAAATGAGGCTTCTTAGTTTTTGTCTGTAACTGGAAAATAAAAGGAATTAGGAGAGAACTAAAGGTAAGGCCTCCATGCCATTGCAAGGTTAGTGCCTGTGTTGGAAAGAAATAGCTATTAGTAGAAATAAACAGAAGAGTTTTATGAGCTAATCCCCTCACACTGCCTGTTAGAGGAGTTTGTCTGGACTGAGCTGTCAGGAAACAGGTCTTACTGCATGCAAATTACCCAGTGCTCTTCAAAGAACATTGTCTGTCCCCACACCTAAGGCCTTCTCTCTCCTAACAGCTTTCTGGTTTTATAACCATATGAATTTTTGTAACCCTATGACTACCATGTTCCAGCTGAAATACTTCCATCTGAACACAAGCACAGAAAGAGAAGGGGGTTAAAAGGACATATATATTAGAATCCTAACAAGACCATAATATCACTTGGGAAAAAAAAGGAACAAAATACCCAGATATTTCATATCTTAGGCTTCTAACTGGGCAAGTTGGAAATGCCTTAACATCAAATTCCCCCCTCTCAAATATATGCCAGCCAGTGCTTATGCTACAAACAACCTCCTTGCTATGGTCTCTTCTCTGAATGCTTTTTGATCTGTGTTTTTGACTGCTAGCCTTCTAAATAGGAAATGGAAATTCCTAATTTTTCCATTCTTAGGAGTGTGGCATCATCTCATTTTATTGACTCTCTCTCTAGTCCTCAGATTATTAAATAAATGGCACAAAATACATCCCGAAAAACAGTTACAACTTAAGAATCATCCTTCTGGATTAATTGCATTTTGCGAAGTTCATTTTACTTGAAAGTAAGGAGAAATTTGTCGAAGGAAATCCATGAAACAGTTAGTAACGGACCTGCATGTTTTTCATGCTTGTTTGTAGCTTCCTTAGTTAGTGCTGCAGCATCCTAACATGTTTGTGTAAGAAGCAAACATACTTCCAGGTCATGCTGTTAGTGCATGTGTATCAATGGCAGATTGCGTGCTGAGACCAGCTTTAATGAAGGAAACAGCTACTGCTTTTAATAGCAGCTACATGGTAGGATTTTGTGGTAACTGTACATTGTGCAAAAAGTAGAGACTGATGCCTTTGCAATTTTTGGATTGCTGCTATTGTTCTTTTCTTTGTGGAGAGACAGGAGGCACATATTTGAAATTAGAAATAATGATGACGGCAGCGTGTCATTAAAAGTGGGACTCAAAATCCTCACGTCAATAATACGAATGTGATCCAAAGTATGTAATGGTTTTGGTACATTTTTGTGGGCTGAATCAAAAACATCTAGATGCCTAGAATGGTAATTCAGTAATGATAGACTTTTTCTAATAGTAGGTTGTTTGTATTTGACTAGAAAAGCATTTCTGAGTGTTGTGGTATGGGAATGTAACTCATAGTACTCTGGGATGCTGAAGTTGTGTAGAAATTGAATGCATGCAGTGGACCAAGGTCAGAGAGTTTCTTGAACACCTCTGGCAGTGGCTACCAAGGCACAATTACAGGAGATAGTGGCAACACTGTCATAACAAAGCTCAACAGAATTGTGAAAGCCCTTTTTACATAAAGGTCCACTCATCAGTTGTCATGAAGTTCACCTAGTTGAAAATAAGTCTTGATTGCAGCTGCCTATTCAGTGACAGTCGTGTTGTTTTGGAAACCGCACTCTTTGAGATTGTTGTGTCCTGGAAAGAAAAAGCTCGTGAAGAGCTGCGGGAACATCCGGGGTCATTGAAATGTCATAAGCCTAGGTACGTAAGTCTTGTTATTAGCAGGCTAGTGAAAGGAAGGAGGAGACACTGCTGGTGGCAAAGCAGGTCTGGATTGAAAATGTTGGATGAGGGTAGTTCTGTGTGGTTGCCTGTGTTGTGATTCCTGGTGTTGATGTGCAGCTCTTGCTCTGAGCTGTATTTAAGATTGTGCAGCTAGCTCTCACCCAATGCTGTATCTGCAGCTGTTGCATGAGCCATGATGGAGGGTTGGTTCCTGCATGAATTCCCCCCACTATTGTCACTACTAGCAATATAGCTCAAAGTAAAAGAAGAAAACTCACAGAAACACTGTTAGTGAGGCACGGTCAGAGTCAGTGTCGTGAAGTTTTTGCCATGCTACTTACACATGCAAGTATTGTGTCATATAAAACACAGAAAAGGTATGACAGTGAGTGAGCATCTCTGTTATGTACATAAAATGGGTTTATTAAGTCATCTGCACTTTGTAAAACTGGTTGTGGAACAAATGAGTCTTTTACCTTGCAGTGTTCTACTGATGAAGTGTGAAGATTGCCATAGATTAGCCTGTTATTTAAACTGCACATGTTGTTAGTCATCCGCTGATCCACCGAAATGGACATTTACGATGAGAACAGTTCCATATAAACGGGACGAGGTAGGACAAATATTCAAATCATTTTTCCACAGACCATCCACAGAGGTGTTCTCAGAGGGTGAATTATAGTGATTGTTACCATCCTTAAAGATGAAATCTAAAGAAGTATGAAAATAATAATATCAGAAATTTTAAAAAAACCCAAACACTCCAAAACCAACCAAAGGATTGTTCCCCAAAGGGAAGTAATTTCTTGTAACACAACAAGAAAACCTTATGTGTTTTAAAAGTAAAAGGAAGGAAACCGAACAAACAGTGGATTAGATGCTAAGGCTAGTCAGTTGCAATTAATAAAAGAAAAATCCCTCTGATTGTTTCAGACAATTTGAATTCAGCCAAGAGAGATGGAAGGAGTATGCCTGTGAAGAGACTGTTAGGAAGAAGTGGAAGAATAGTTTATTCTATTGTTACTACTCAATGTCAGCAATTTGTGCTAAGGTACAGTAGATGACCCAAAGTGACAAAAGCAATACTTCTGGAACAGGATACAGTACAGTTCTTAATCCTAATGTTTAGATTTACTTTCTGACAATTTGTCAGAATTGTTTACTATACCCAGCTACATTTAAATACAGTAAAAAGGTAATTTTGAGCAAAGAAAGTGCAAGTAATAAAATTAATTAAATGTATTCTACCTGATTTTTCTAGCAATCAGTCACTCACAAATGGTCACAAATTTATTTGGCAGCATTATTTACCATTTGATAATTTATAAATTAACTCAATTAATAATGATTGGTTTCAGATTATTCTCTGATTATATGTAATATACCACCATCCATTTTATAGTGTATTATCCATTTTGCACACATCACACAGTACTGTTTCAGTTTCTGACTGAACAATTTATGGGACCAGCAGTATAAACCAGTAGTGTTTAGAACCCAGTTTCCTGAGTTCTTCAACAGTGTGTTGCAATTATGTTTTGGTTTGGGTATTTTTTCCCAGTGGATGAACCAAGCAACTGACAAATTTTTGTTCTTAATTTCTTAAATGTATGTATTATTGAAAAGTGGCTTTCACTAAGCATTCAAGAACCCAAAGCTAAAATTTGTGAGTAAGTTTATTAGTGAATTTTAGAGTGGAAATGTATGTGGATACAAATACAACAATAAAATTGTGGTTACGGTTTAGTTAAGCTAGAAATCAAATAAATTTGGGCTCAAAATACTTTCTTGTGTTTACTTATCTCTGAGAAAATGGAAAGGGAAATCATGACAGAGCTCTTTCTATGCATTAACAGCCATACACAATATATAAAGCCAGATAAAAAGAGAAAAAAATATTGCGAAGTTTTGGAGTGCCAAAACCATGGTCTATCAGATTTAACATAGCTAGCACAACATTTGCAGAAAACCTGAGTTCTTTAGTTTATACAGCCCTGAGGACTTCAGTTTGGTTTCCATAACTGCTTTAAGTCTGGTGGAGGGTATTTAAAAAAAAAAAAATCTTCTACATCAGTGAAAATATCCTTAGAAATACAGTCTGTTCTTTCAGACTTCATTATCTGGGTTTCAGTGACTGGTGAATATGCTCTTAGTTTCATGATAGCTTACTGCTGAAGTATTTGCTTTGTGCACACAATAACTTTGCCAAAAGCCATTGTGGTTTCTGAATATGTCTAGAGAACTGCATTCCTTGAAGGTCTTTGATCTTTGATACTAGGAAGACGAAAAGTCCAGAATCACAGATCATTTTTGAAGTCTCAGCTTTAGGAAATAATTTAATTCTTTTAGATTCTGGAACATGCAGTGCTGGTTTCTTACCAGTTTTTGTGTTACAACCATACAGAGTCTTGAGCAACAGGAATTCCAGCTCCCTTCTGTCTTTCCCCTAGAAGCTTATTTCTGTCTGTACTGACCTGGATGTGTCTGAAAGAAAAAGGTGATCAATTCAGCTTTTAGTTCTTTGTGAACAGTGATTACACTGAAAAAAAAAAAAAAATCAACTTCTTTTGCAAGGGCCTTGTGTCACTTTCAGCCAAGTTGATACTGAAATAGAACTGTCCAAACATCCCTAGAATACAGCTGCAAGTATAATGGAAATTGTCACTGTCAGAGAAGGCGTCATATTTTGAGCTGTTTCCTACTGAAGTCCAATGCAGAAGAAATTATTTTCAAATTCTTCTTTTTTTACCTATTTGTTAATGATCTATGTATTGTGGCTTAAAATACCTTCCAGTTGCAGGACAGAACTTGGAAATAATTTCTCTCGGTAAATTACATGAAGATTGATTGCTCATTCCAAATCATCGTTGATTAAATGGTAAACCTTTCAGTGCAACAATATCATCACATAAAATAGAGCCTTTTCATTACTGTATTTGTTAGTAAATTGCTCTCATTCTTGCCTGTGCCCTGCACATTAAGCAAAATATGTTTTCCAATTATGAAGCTCAGAACAACAAGGACACTTACAAGCCAAATGTTCTGTCTTTAGTCTGAGACTGTGCAGGGACATCATTGTGGTCTCTAGGATGTCATCAAAGTCTTTGTTGGTAAAATCTTACTAAGAGTATGTGCATCACCACACTTAAGTGTGTAAATTATTTAAAGAGACAGATTTGAAGTTTTTGTCAAGCGGAAGCTTCTACTTGCTTAGCTGAAGATCTGAAGCGGCAAAAGGTGTAACATCAGGACTAACTGAAAATACACACACAAAAAATGTGAATTCTGTCAGTTATATTCCTAGATAGACCTGAAAAATATTAAATAACCAAAATGGAAAATAAAACCATTAAAGAAGAATGCACTTGAAAAATTATAGAAAGTTGGTTGACTTTATCCACATTTAGAAAAATCTGTAGGTATTCTGTAGCTTGTTCAGAGGTTTGATGTTGGTAAGTTAACACTGTGTGGAGCTGTAGAGCTTGTTCTTCAGGAGATTTAAATTGGCATCAAAACAGCAAAATAAATGGAGAAGGGCTATATGAACTTCTGCTTTTAGGCTATACTGCAGTAATCACATTTTTTCAGTCACTAGTGCCAACTTTTCAGCAATTCCTTGGCAAAGTTAAATTGACATTTCCCCAATTGTAATCAAAGCTCTCGTTTCCAGTTAATAAAAAAAAGAGGAGCATTTCAGCTTTTGTGGATCATACCCACAAAACTATTCAGTGGGAAGCAAACTGGTTGAAATGCTGGTGGAACAAAATACGGTTCTATATGTCAAAGCTTACTTGTTTTGATAACTGTGTTATTTATCATTGGATGCCAGTTTTTCAGCTTGGATACTACTTTATGACTTGGCTTATTACTTAGTTATAGTAAATAAATAAGGACATGCAGAAAACTCTCTATTACTCATCTCTTTAGGCATCATATGATGAAACATAGTACCAATTGTTCTTAAATAATCCTGGGGAACAGAGGTCTTGGAGTGACTGGCTTACAGTCTCATTAAGAATATTACCAGGTTTTACTGAGAATACTGTGCTTACATATTAAGAGTTATTTTTCTGTTTTACTTATGTAGGTCGATGAAAAATTCAGTCCAACCCTGATTCTGTTGAAATGATCTCTGTGACAGGAAATGCACATCTTAAAGAAGACAGATGCAGGAAGATGTTTAGTCAGAAGACTGATAAAGCAAGCACATGCTTTAGGTGCCCTAGCAACTCACATTGGGTTCAGAAGGCCATGAATAGATTAAACCCTTTAGCTATACTTTTTTAGTGTGACATACTGTACTGATAAGAGGTTCTTACAAGTTAAAAATTAGTGACACGTGCTTTTAATGCACTCCTAGACTACAGCTGCAGTATCAGCTCTTAAATAGTTTGAATCTCTGATGTTTTGCCCTAACAAATGCCAGCTCAATAATACTTTACTGATAGTAGTAAGAACATTATTTTATCAGTGAGTTCAGAGTTGTCTTGTCAGTTGAACACAGTTGGCTGTTCTCACCCTTTGATGTCAGCAAGGGCAGCAGGAATGATCAAAGGCCTCAGGACTGCAGGCTGCTGAGTAGGATCTGACCAAAGGTTAAATTCGTTGAAAAGAATGTGAAAAATTATTGTACATGACATGAAAATGACTGCAAATGCAAATGGACTTTTGAGATATATGAGTGAGGGCCTGTATATGTGTTGCTGTTGATCAGCCAGAGAGGAGGAACAGGATCAGGCATCTGTGTCCATGCTTATGTGAGTGCAGTTTCTGTTTGCATGGAAGACACAGAAGAAAGAGATGAGGGGGGAACATTGCAAAACCTATCAAACTCGATGGTATGAACAAGGACTTGTGTTCACTGTTCTTTCCAGTATAAGACCTAGGGAGTATCCAGTGAAGCTTGGCCTTTGGTTAGGTACTAAATAAACAGAAGGACAAAATCAGTGTGTTCACTTCTTGAGTAGGCTGTTCCATTGCAGGCATGTGTTTTCTCACCATTTTATGATTTTTTCCAAAATCAGTTCATCAGTCAGTATGTATTGTTACTTGACAAGTCTGAACAAGATTGCATGACGTTTAAAAATCATAATGCTCAGAATGAAAATCGCTGTCATTCCTGTGTTGCCTGCATTTGGAATGCATAATACATAGTTCACAAGCATTCCCCAGTATTAAATGGGGGTGAAACTTTAAGCCTTCAATCACAGTATCCAGTGATCCTCCTTCAGCTTTTCCTCAGGGAATACATTTCAAAATGGCATGGTTTTTTTTCTTTGATAGAGTATTCATTTTATCCCAAGACCTTGTACAAGTAGAATTCTAATTAATCTCTGTTGACATTAAAAAAAACAGAACCTCAGAGACTCACCAACTGCAAATTACTTTTTAATAGGTGGATTTGCAAAATTTTATTTTTTGTTTAATTCCTCTGACAGACATCTTAGAGCTTATGAGAAGGCACACAGGCAAAACTGCTCTTGAAACCTTGCTTTATCAGCTGGAATAACTTAGCAGCTTGCAAGGCTTGTAAGCAAGCATAGGACATGCATAACTGAAGTCAGTAGAAAAGTTAATAGATCTAGTCCTTGCTACTGTTCAGTTTTGCAGCTGCTATTGGACATCTCAGCACCCCTCAGGATTTAGCTCTGTGTAAACATGGGAAAACCAGGTATGCCATTGCTCAGCAAAATCTGGAGAAAAGTATGGATGCTAAAAAGCCTTAGCAGAGAAGTTTTCAGCTCTCAGCAGCAGTTTGTGAGAGCTCTGTTCTTTCTCATGCGAAACTATGCAAAACATGATAAGGTCTTCTGTAAACAGACTTTGCTAATCTTGCACCTGCGTTTATAATTAGAATTGTTGTGATACTGACTAGAGAAATGAATGATGTGTGAATTGACCAATCACCTTGATAGGTAGTTAGTTAGAGGTCCAATACCTCTTGCCTTTTAGGAAAATACTAAAAGAACTAAACACATAAAAACCCGTCCTTTATTAAATAAATAATTCAATTCAATTCATTCCTTTCTGCTGACCACTCGCGTGTCTGAGTCCTTCATTGCCTCTTGGCACCACCGACAGCAACAGAAAAGCTGTATTTAAAAGAAGTGCTTGTCTTGAATCGTGGGGCATTCTTGGACTTGTGAGACTTTTATACAGTCCTTGAAATACTGAGATTTCATCCTGGATTTCTTCTACTCCCACTAAGAACTAGATTCCAAAATAATCCTCTTGCTAAGGCAGCAAACTAAAATTCCCATATTACAGGCAGAGTCTTGTGCTTTGTTGTTACGGTCTCAAGAGAAATTTCCAAATGTGACATGCAAATTGGAATTAAGGAGGTGAAAACTCAGCTTCTGCCAGTAGAATAAAAGAGGTGCAGTAATACAGGATTTTGCATCAAGAACAGGACATTATAATTTCAATATTGACAAACCTGGTGGAAACACTAGCAATCTGGAGTTTCAACATGTAAATCACAAGTAAAACACAAACCTCCCTCATATCAATAGCACTGTTTGGGCTGTTTGACCACGGCTAGGTGTCATTAAAAATGTAGGAACACCAGACCTCGATTCCAAATTTCTCATTATAAAGTACATACTAGTGTGTGCACAGTGCACAGCAAATAATCTTAAAAAGAAGAAAAACACAGCAATTTTTTTTTTTTTAAGAAGAAGAAAGATTTGTCAGTGATGTTGTTTTTCCTCAATGTTTCCTATGAGGAGCAACCTGATGTGTATTTCTCATGGCATACAGAAACAGCCCTCGTGTTCCACCAACATCCCTGGACAGAGCACAGTGCTCAGGCATCAGGCAGCTTGTCTATTTGTATTTATAAAGTCTGACTTGAAATGGCATCTTAGTCAAATAGCATAAAATATTCAGATCTCTGTATTAGTAAATACAGTCTTCAGAGACTTACTGGCAATAAAAGGATTGTTTGGAATATCAGCCAGACAGTGGTACTCTGNGAGGGCAGCAGGAGAGGAGAAGAACCAGACAGCAAATAGGACTGAAAAACTTTAGTGTGGCATACATAGAGACCTTTACTAATTTACTATCAGATTCCTGATTAAAGACCTGCATTAGAATCCTGTGGCTGTTTGAGACACACAGTATGCCTGCACAGCAGTTAAATTGCTGCATATCAGCACAGTTTGCTTAGCTATTTAACTATTTTCTTTTCACATCGTCAGAGCTGTTTTAGTCAAACTTGTTTCAGATTTCAAGCAGTGCATTTCCGTGTTGGGGTGGCGGAGATGATGCAGGAAAGTATCATAGTTGTTATCATAATTTTCTTTTTTTTTAATCGTACTTGCTTTGTTCTTGCATTTTGCCTTTTTTTTTTCTTTAGATGGTGAGATCTTATTATGAGATATTCTTTATAATTCTCCATTACTCTGCTTTGTAATAGGTCTGTCTGTGGTACCTGTACTAATGATTTATTCAGCTGAAAATCACTTGGATTCATACTGTGGTACCTTGTTTAACACTATCTTTTATTTTAAAGCCTTTGCCTGAGCATGATTATTCAGTAAAGGAAGAACTGCTGCAAGGAAGGTCTCTAGCAGTTGCTATTGCATTATCAGCCCTACCAGTCTTCTGGTCTGCTGACTTGTGAGAAGCAGCAAAATTGCAAAGTCACACTATGTATCAGATATGTCAAATGACAAATGTCAAATGACATTTCCTTAGATTAACCAAGTTTATTTTGAAAAAGAGAGAATAGGTTGCTAAAGCATGTAACCAATCCTCCTAACTTGAGATAAGATCTGTCAGCAGCGTTGTGGTCAGCTCAGCAGAACTTAGCTATAAGAGAAGCTGGGACAAGTTTCTTTTCTTAGTTAATACTTTAAGAAAAACAAATTCATTTGAGCGCGTGCAGGGATCAAGTCAGCTATATTTCTGCTCAGAGTTTTCCAGACCTCTGCTGAGACCTCAGACTGTTCCGAATTTCACAAGGAAAAAAATCATGCTGCTGTGCAATGAAGAGCAACTGGAAGTTAACTGACTTAATTTTTGTTAACAGACATATGTATGAATAAATATATTTGAGCATCTGTGTTTCTTTGCTGCAACAGAATCCAAACCCTTTAATATTTAAAAATAGCAATATGCAGGGCAGCAGTTAAATACTGCAGTTAAAGCAGAAGGTACATAGTTACTCCAGAAGTGGCTGCTCTAAAAATAGAACTCATAGGCGACATCTTACTCTAGTACAAAGATGATTGCTATTAAAACTAGTAATATTGAACACAGGATGTGTTATAGAAGGCAATGAACTCCTCATTGTTGGGTGGCTATGTCTAACAGAGGGCTTTAGCTACACTGGCCAGCCTCACTGGTGACCTCAGCAATGCATCCTCTGCCCTTGGGCCCAGGAACCCCCCTTTTAAGTTCATGCCCGGGCATCCAAGCATTTCCTGAGCTGAGCTGTAGGTAGGTCTCTGCCCAGCCCTGTCATCCTGACTTTCTGCTTTTCCTGACTGAGCCATTGGTGCAGGCTGTAGATTGTCCTGCGTCCAGGCCTGGCTGGCTGTGCCCAACCGGATCTCCTGGGTGGGTCTTGAACTTGACTTACCACCTTGGCTGAGAAGGGGTTGTTTAGAGATGTGTCACCTACCCTTGCCCTGCTTAACCTTGGTGTTAAGCCCTAATGGGGAGGATGTGGTGCTGAGGTTGCCCTCTGTTCCTGGCTCAGAGCCCCTCATGGGGCAGCCCTGCTCTTGCAGCTCGCTGACAGTTGACCTTGCAAGGATAGTAAAACTAGTTACGTGAGGATTGTAATGAAACTTCAGAGATGTGACTTTTATTCCTTTGATGTCCTTCAGTCTGCTTTTATTAAGGTACATGCTTGCCTTCTCTGTAAGTAAAATATATTTGGAAAACGTTTTTAGACTCTCAGATAGGAGATACTGTTTTGATGCTTCACTTAAAAAACACAAAGTCAGCTAACTAAATCCCTTTCTCAGGAAATTCTTGCTTCTTATGAAATAGATCAGATGACAAATAGCAAGATTCAGTACAAAAATGTAGTCCCTTTCTCAAGTCTTCTTATGAGAAATCACACCCAGGACAGAAAATGGGGCCAAAATAGACCACCTTGTTCCTTCTGAAAGCAGCCATCTGAGTTTTCAATGTAGTTAGTCCCTCTTTTTCAGAAACATAGTCAGCTATTTCCCTGCTACTTTTACCTTCAACTGTTTCCCAAAGTTCAAATAAATATGGTCCTGTGATGCTGGGCATCACAGGACCATCACCTGTATGGCCTGCTCTTTGGGCAGACACTTTACGAAAGCAGGTAAGAACATCCCTGCTTTCAAGTATATTTGCTGTAGTATATAGTCTGCTGTACTTCAGTGTGCTTCTGTAAATATCTCAAAATGCAGCTTGCAGCACTGAGATCTACAGCTACCAGGTTTTGGAGGAAAACAACCACAAACTTATCATGTTGTCCTAGCTTACCAAAAGCCAGAGGAAGAACCTCTCCCTTCCTGAAGAATGTGGATTTTTAGAATGCATTGTATCCTATTAAAACACTACTAAAAAGAACAGTTCAACTTAAATCTAATGAAATGGAAAATTCTAATAATTACACTAAAAATACAAACCAGATTCCCTAACTCGTTCATTTTTTGGTTCTCTTATCTCCCTATGGCTTTTTGGATGTAATTAACAATTTTAAAAATTATGGGGTGTTCATAGCCACTAGGAGGGGTTTAAAACAGGTTGTGTCATTTCTGCTCCCGCAGACTGGCTCACATGATTGGTTTAATCTGCTTTTGTAGCTTGCCTTCACAGGGTGTATCTTAATTGCACAAAGCCCGGTTGTGCAAAAAGCCACGTGCCTTTGAGCAGCATGCACACACCCGTCAGCTGGCCAATGCCTGCAGAAGCAGAGCCATGGGCAGGGCAGTAACTCATACCAGTACTCTGTACAGCAGCTTCCACTGCCAGACAGTAATGAAGTGAAAGGCTGGTGTGGAGGAAGCCTGAGCATCTAGCTACACATGGCTACATAAGGCTGAAGAACAGTTTAACTTACCCTTATTTGTTAATTTACCTTTTCCTTGTTTCTGCTGTGAAGCTTTGGGTTTCTAAACCATCAGTAGGCCCCTTTACTAGAACATTTACTTCATGACTGTGCAAGTTGAGAACTGTTATTCATGACAAGTAAGGTTTCCACATATATCAAAACAGTGTACATGTTCTTATTCTGCTGGGTAAACCCCAGGTTTGAACAAGTGTCTGGCCAGTCTCTAAGGTCAAATTTTTTTTATTAAAACAGACCTTTCCTTTGGTTAAAAGCCTAGGCAATAAGTTTCTGAGCAGGAGCTTAGTAGTGGCTAACTACAGCTTGTTACTCTTGTTTATTATAGGTGGTTATGGAAGAAAATAATTATAGGCAAGGCTTACTGGTGGGAAACAGTGTCTCAAAAGTTACAACTCCTGGAAGGCTGGTGTCCTCACAAATATAGACCTCAGGTTATGTTAAAAAGGGTTTCTGTGATCTTTAAAACAGGAGCACAGAATTGGAGAAGGTCTCTTTATTGCTATGTCCGGGCCCCCCAATTTCGCAAGACTCAGGTCATACAACCCGTTTCATAAACTTGCTGAGCTCTATCTGTAAATGTTTTGCTCTACCACTTTCACTGAAAAGCTTCTTCTGATCCTCCCTTCTCTAAAACTCTCAAGCAGTCTAATCTCTACAGTGCATTTAGCATACAGCCACTTTATACCTTTGTCTCTCTGCCAGTTACTGTCTTCTAAACAATTCCTTTCCATCCTGGTGGACTGTTTCTCCAATAACCTATGTGAGTTCATTTGTTTAACAACAATCCTGTCTTCGTTTGCACAGGCAGGCAAAATCCAAGGAGTACTCAAGTACTATACAAAAGGCAACGACAAAAAGAAAAACTTTGCAGGCTTGGAAACAGGAAGTTGAATTATCTGTTACGATTATATTTTGAAATAACAAATCCAGGAGCAAGTTATAAGCATAGCCCAGAACTGCAGCTAAGTCATATGTGCAGTTGTGCTGCTGTTACTGACAAGGTACCTGTCGTGGGCAGATCTTTGGACAAGGTTCATCCGAGGAGACCCTTTGAGTGCAGAAAGGATACACATACTTTCTGAACTCCTTCTCAGAGAGGAATCTTCGTGTGCTGGATCCAATCCTAGCCCCAGACTTGGTCAACAGTTTATTACTTTATATTGTACTTCTTTCTTTATATTATACTTCATAATTATTCCTGTATAACTAGGAATAGTTATAT
>VWZT01016202.1:77274-94019 GCA_013397055.1 Pachycephala philippinensis
AATATCACTGATTCCTTTATCAGGAACCTTGTATCACCAAAGCCAGTTTGCCAGGAAACATTGTTTTTCCTCAGAATTGATGAGTCAGGTTGGTTTCAGCATTCTGCAATACCAAAAGCAGTGTGTGCCCTCTCCTCCATCCATCACTGAGAGCTTTTTCAAATAGGGTATTATTCAAGCTGGCTTACCCCCGCTCTAGGCAGAGCATTCTGCTACAGTACCTGAGGTATTTCAGTTAATGAATGAAGCTCAAAACATGCAGATCAACAAAAGATGCATGACTTATATCAAGACCCAGCACACAGCAGATTAATAGATGATGACCTTTGACTGGAGAAAATCCTTGGCTTTTTCTGCGTGATACTGGGATCCTGTCTGTCTAGTTGATTTTAGTAATCACTACCTACCATTCTTCACAGCTTTCCCTATTTGAGTCAAGAAACTTTTAGCTTCTGCCCATGAGCAATTCTCCTGTCAGGCCAAATTCACAACTACGTCTCAATGTTTTAGATGGTAACCAGTCACCTGGAAGCACTAGGAGTGCACAGTTTGGCTTCCACAATAATAGTGTCAGCAGTATGAGAGGCTGGATAGGTCAGCAGTGACTAATGGAGCAGAGTTGGCTCGTGCCCTGAGCTGGCTTCCACAGTACCTCTTGTTTGAGTCTGCCTTGGCTGAAGCAAGAGAATGCTTCCCAGCCTTGGACTTTTTCCACCCTCGTCTCTCCAGTCTGGGGTAAAATTGTACAATTCAGCATTGTGGAAATCCTGGGAGTACCCACCCCAAGCAACTTCCTCCCTGTGGAGATGACCAGGGCTCTAACCTTCTCTTATCTTGCAGCAATTGTCATATGCATTTTTAGTTTTGGAGAACTGAAGGACTTTGTAGAAATTAAGTTTCAGACTATAAAGAACCCAAACAGTTGTTCATACACTCTAACATAGTGGCTATTAAGGCAGTGGAGTGAGTAGTCTCTTCTGAAGTTAAACTGTTAAACCTATGTTAAGAGAAGAACTTATGGGATGGTAGAAATCGTTCTGAGTCACAACATACACTAAGCTTCATCTATCTCTGTGAAATTTCATTTAAATAAGCTTTACAGGTGGGAATTCACCCGATTCTTCATCTCTTAGGTTTGCTGAATCAGATTCTGCACCTAGTTTTGAGCGTTTTATTGGTCCAGAAGCAGGCTCTAACCTCTGATGTCTTCCCCAGGATCTCAGCAAGGTTTGCCTTCTGTGGCTTGCATTTTACTTCTCAACTGTTTAGGAGCGTAAGGTACATGCATGGCAAACATGGAGAAAATCAAAGACTTCGCATAGAAGTCTAAATATGTTTCTTCTGCTCAATAAATGTACAGCTGTCTTGCTGTCTCAGTTTTCTTACTCGGCTGTGGACTAGGACTGCAATATTTTGGGGATGTACAGAAACATCGCTCAGCAGTTATAGCTTCTTATATGAACTGGGAAGTTCTTTGAGCTCACAGTGCTTCATCTGGCTATGATTTTCACAAACATTCTGTGTCCCTCTTGAAAAAAAATTGTTGACCTTCTCCTCTTCCCTTTTCTCACCAACAGTTTCTCCTTTCTCAGTGACTTTCTCAAGTTTGTACGTGTATTCACTGACACCTAGCCTCTGTTCTGCCAGGTTTGCATTGTTAAGACTGACAATTATCTATTTTACTTCTGTAAAGAATATGTTCATCATATCACCTGAAAAAAAAGTTTATTTCATACACAAATACTGTTGTCCAGTAGTACAGAAATCCCCGTGCTAGCAATGTTGTGATTAGAACTCCAAATTTCTGACCTGATAGATTCACCACCTCACCAGAGAAAGCCCCACCTTCACCAGCTGAGACTCAGGTAATCATCTCACCCTACTGCTTGAAAAAACATGTGTGTGTAAGGAATGAGCTTAAACCCACTCTTCAAATTTCTACTGCTTCATTCCTTGTCTAAAGTGGTTTCTGATACAGACTTTGCATGAAAGACATTTCACTTCTCACTTGGAAAAGCCCATTAAGGAAAGGTGCTTACGAGTAAACAAACATTAGCTGCTGAAAAAAGGCAGTGAAAATAAAACCAAAAGTGAACTCAATAGTTCTTTAAAGTCAGCTTTTAACAATGTTTGCACAGTGCACTTACCTGTTTCAGCTACTTTTTATCATATGGCTATATATTGAGTTTGAGTGAAATATTACCAAACGCTGGCTATAAAAAAGTATTACAGCATATACTTGACAATATGGTGAGGAAAAGCAGGATATCTTGTTGAACCAGATGGTAGACATTGATCTGGGGCTATAATTTCAGGCCACACGTTCATCAGAGTGTAAGAAAAGCCAGATAATTACAAAGGATATGGAAGTTAATTTGAGCAACAAGTTTACAGTCAAAGATCACTTTGGGTTAGAAGGGACTTCTGAGGTCACATAATTGATCCACATCCCCACAGAAAGAAAATACAAGCTTGAAGTTAGACTTATTCCTGTAAGCAGTGGCTCTTTACTGTATAGAGGTGGTTTGTAAAACCATTCTCTGTCACTGTTTTGTGCAGTAGGTAGATACCGGTTTTGGTGGCAAACAGCATGAGTCTGTCAGCTGAAAGAAGAAATTCTGTAAGAAAAGATGACTGCAGTATTTCTCAGGAAAGAATAGGGGTTTCTTGATATCCAAGATTCTAAAAGGCATTTCCAATTACTCCCATGGTCAGAATCAGCTGGTGGTTTTCTAGTATGCAGACTTAAATCTTGTAAGGCATTTCAGCTGGCTCTTAGAAATACCTCTTCCACTTCAGTGTTTTTCCAGAGATATTAACCTTCTTGATGTTAACTGTTGCTTTCAGATATGTCTATGCTAATGGGAATCAAGAATATCGAATGATTTTAGGCTGCTGCCAGTACGAAAGTGGACTTGGTATGAACAGCTAATCTTATTCTGCTCTATGCTGTTAATCACAGACCAACCTACAACTCACAGCTACTGCAAATGTTGCAGTTGTAGAAAAGCTGAAATAAACCTTGTATAAATAAACTGTAAGCCCTTAAAATCTCTGGTAGATAGCAGAGGTGAGGAATGAGCAGGAAGACTAATCAGCCCATTTGCCAGTTGCTCCTGTGCTAAAATGGCAAGTACCTCACTCATACATAGTAAAACAAGTCAGTGGATTGGAAAAGTAGGTTTTCTTTAGCCGTACCAGAAAAATGAAATACTTAAACTTTTTCTCTGCTTGCTTGTGAAAAATGGTCATCATTAAAGTTCAGTGAACTATGTTTTAGATGAGTATAAACCACTGAGTAGATTCTTTGTATGTGTTTTCACACAAACATTCCACCAACTTCAGTTGAATCCATACTTTTATCCAGTACACTAACATGCTATTGCTTATGACCTGCACCTAGTTGAGACAAATGTATGGAGGAGATGAATAGGGGCGGTACATATCAGAAAGGGTAACAGAACCTTCTTGTGCAAGGTATCCTCTCTGCCACTCAAAAATGCCAGGTCACAGTAAAAGTAAGTTTTACAGTCAAACTCTAAAAACACCTAATAGTTTTATGGCCTAACAAGATCGGCTCTTGACTCACTGTAAAGTTCAGAACTATAAAAAAACCAAACAAAAAGATAGCAACAACACCAAACAAACAAAAACCCCCAACAACCCAAATATAAAAAAAAAACCCCAACAAACAAACAGAACAACAAAAAAAACCACAAAGAGAACACCCCAAACAAACAGAACACAAACCCTTAAAACATTGTGCAGGCAATTTATCTGTATGTGAAAACTTGCTTCAGCTGCTTGGAGATAACAGCGTGTAAAACAGTAGGTGAAGCAGAAAGAACAGAGACTCATCATATCACACACATATCATATGCTCAGTTGCTTACAGTAAAAAGCAAGTCATGCATGAATTCATAGACATATATAGACTGGCCAAGCTGCTGACAAGTTAACTTTCACATACTCAGATGTGACAGTCAGCTTCATAAGCATCCAGCGAGAGCTGGTGAAAACAGAAATTCATGAAAGAAAAATACATTTCTAAGTATTCTTATAGTTATTGCAGTAAACAGTGCTATTGTTCCATTCATAATAACATGGAATGGATAGGGCATAGGAGTGTTGTGGAAAACCGAGCTGCCTCTGCCTAGGGATGCCAGGTGAAACCTTTCAGTGTACAATCCAATAAGAGGGAAAGCAGGGTAGTGTTTGCCATGCCTGTAAAATGAGCAGGAAATGCTACCCACACTTGTTCTTTGCTGCCCACACCAGAGCAGCATTTACTCAGCAGTATAAGATAATGACAGGATGACTTCCATTTCAGTAAGGAACAATGATTATCTCTGTAATCTAATTGCAAGGACTGTGATGTACTATTTATATTCGTTCACATAAATTCAGTTTTAATTACTTCCATTTCATTATTATGAGGAAAAAAGAAAGAGAAAAAGGCAAAATTAACTCTTTCCAGGAACAAAGTGAGTTAGATTTTCACCATGGCTGACAGAAGGGCTCATAGTTCTCAGCAGAGTACAAATCTGGAACAGAGAGAAATTGCTTTACCTTATGCACTGACCCTTAAATATTGCTAAATGGTGCAAGCCAGGGCAGTTCCCAAGCTGCTATTCCATATTAAGCTAAGCAATGCTTCAAGAAGCTGCCTCTGATTCTCTGACATCTGTCTGATTTGCCATATCAGCAAGGACATAGGATGTAGCAAGCCTAGTGTGGATTTGTGTCAGCTGAATCCCATGGCTACAAATGGGTAATTAAAGATGCAATACATAGATACTAAATTAGAGGTGATGTCAGAGAGAGATTTGTTTTCTCTTCCCCAAGTAAAATCAATGGCAGTCCTGCTTTTTAAATCACCTGTCCTGGTGAAATGATATGGTGAATGCTGATGTTCTGTCTCGTAACATCACTGCAGGTCTACTTTTTGCTAGAATAAATAGCTGTGAAGTGACACTGGAGGAGCAGTTCCCATCCAAATTCAGAGCAAGTGCTATGAAACTTGCTTAACTAATGGCACTCTTATAAGAGTACAAGATCATACGAGCAGAAGTGAGCAAGATCATGGCAGAAGTAGCTTCCGTGTGAAAACCTTTCTTCAATCTTGTTACATCTATCTTAGTAGAAAACACTGCTTACCAAAGCCACTGATCTTTCAAAATAATATGACAGATCTTACCCAGTGCCCTTGCTTCACTATCTGATGACTGCCTAAGAGGCAAAATTGTTTGATTTTGGATGTTTTTCCAAGTCTGGCATTCCAGTATTAGGAAGTAAAGCAGCCTGACGTGGAAAAGACTCACCTCTTCCTCTGAACAAAGGCAAAATTACTGTTTAAAAATAACCAGTGCAGAAATCTGTCTGAGCTTAGTTTTCACTTTTGCTTCCAGATTCCTTCTGAAGAAAATTCTGTTGAATAATCAGTTCAAATTTGAAACTTCTCACTGTCATGTAGCATAACATCACAGTTCATGTTTTTTTTACCTGACTTACTGTGGGGTTTTACATAGACGTGAAAATTCTCTTATGTGGAGTAATGTTGATTTACTGGTGGTATTGGGATTGTTTTTTTGGGTTTTTTTTGGTCTGTCCTTTTATTTACTTTCAACCTCTTACTGCTGTTGTGATACGAAATATCTTCTAGATGTTGCCATGATAGTGAACACTTATGGTAATTTCCAGTTTAATGTGTTAGAAAATTCGGAAATGGGATGTGGGCATGTAATGATGTTTCCACCTGAAAGATGACTGACATAAGATAGAATTTACAGCTTTTATTCAAATTCCACAAGATATTTGAATCCAAGCACCATTCCTGAGACTGGAACAGTTAATAAAGGCATTCTTAAACAAAAATCCCTTCAGCAACAGTAAGTCCAAAAGTAAAGTGTATCAGAGGCACTCAGATGACCTCTTCATGGTGGTAAACCACATTTCATGACAGCATACTTCTCAGTAACTTCAAGATATAGTATCTGAGGAGGCGTAGCTTTCCATCGCTGCAGTGCAAATACATCCCCATGAGTTCACTGTTTCACCAAGGCTAAAGTGCTGTAATTTTCTTTTGAAGTCCCCAAAACCAGATAGAAGAAGTGCAAATTATGGCATGTAGGATGAAGCATTTTCACAGACCCACAATCCCACTGTCTCTTGAAGCTGTGGCAGTTGACAAGTATAAAGCCTCAGTCTGAGAGTTAAAATTATCACCTTAAAGAAAGAAAATGCCATAGTATTAGTTTAAAAATCTACAGTGATTTAAGAAAATAAAAAGCCTGATTTTAACAACTGAGTGGTGGAGTGAAAGTTCTGTCTTCATTGTATGCAAGTCTTTGAGGTCACGCTTAAGTTACAGTGGCTCCTTAAAGCTGTCGTGATTTACAAGAAAATCCTATTGCACTCTTTTCAGAGGAAAGCATTATCTCTTTTATCTGTAGTCCAAATTCTGAATTTTCTGTTACAACAAAGCTATCACTCACTTGCAGCCATATATACATGAAATAACAAAACTGAAATCTGTTTAGAGAGCATCCATGGGAATGATTGTCAGTAAATCTATGCATGTGATTAAATGTGTGCAGAACTGGGACTTCCGTGATGAGTTCAAATGTCCTACATATTCAGTTCTGATACAGCTTGAGCTGTAAGTTAAAACTGGTAACATTAACAATCCTTGTTCCTGTAACCAGGACTGTATGGGTCATTTCCAAGGCACCGTGGTAAAGCGTCTGTGGCTTCTATGCTTCAACTACCTACTCATCATGGAAAAAAGGTTCTTTCCAGTGTTTCTTAAAAATACACGATGCTGAGAAATATAAATGTTTGTCATCTGACTTACTGCATGTTGCACAAAGTTTTTTTGTCATTAAAATGAAGAAGTAAAACCACAAAGAGCAGCCTCATCTCCTTTAATTTCTTCATTTCACTAAGTGCACAGAGGAGGCTATGGCCTACAAAATGGAAAAATTCTACAAAAGTAAGATAAAAAGCCAGGGGAAGCCAAGCTATGCTCGGACAATGTGCACTGGAATTATGTCTGGACACGTACCAACGCTGTCCTCCAGAATGCTGCTTGCCTTGAGCTTGTGTTCATTAGTGCATGGCATGATGCCACTAAAGTTTCACACTGTCACATGAAAAATAAGAATGAGACTTTGAGTACAGCAAGATTTCTGGAAGGTGAAAGTGTATTTCTGAAAGTGTTATTTTAACTGTAATATCTACTGATGGCGGTGGATCGAACAGTTACAGTTAAGATGCAAACATGACAATCTGAGGTGATTTGAAAATCAATGAATTCATGCCCTCTTCATCCAATCTCTAAATTTTCACATACAAAACTTATTTTTTAAGCTGGTGACTTCATGTATTTTTTAGCAGTGAGAAACATGGGTGGATTCTCAAATAAATCCTGTCCTTGGAAAAGCCTTGAGTTGTCTCTGTGTTCAAAAATTGCTATATATTGTTTCTTCAGGCCACTTGGTCAGCTGCATCACAGCTTCACTCCATTTTTGCTCCTTGGCAGCCTCAGGGCTGACCTCAATATGCTGTATGAGGGTCTGCTTGGACCCTTAGGAATTATGACTGAACCAAATACCTCTGTACCTAACACGCCACAGCCTCTCTCCTCACAGGTGTATTAAGATGTTGTCATATTGATTTATGGTTTTCTATGGTGGTGTCTTTTTTTTTTTCCCCAGTTCAATTTTAGTGCAGAACAGTTAGATGCAACCTGACAATTTTTTAGGTATTATCTTCCCTCTGAAATGTAAGAACTCCTGGATTTCTAGGCAAGTCAGATGCTCATAAGATGAGAAGTAGCCCAGGAGATGATATAAGATTCCAGATAAATGAGGTATCATTTTATTTGTTGTTAAAACCTGTAGCCTGATCCAAAAGTATAACAAACTGTTGCCACAAAAATCTTGATGCTTTCCAAAACAACCAAGTTTCTGTGAGTATCCTTCTCAGACAAGACCACTAGAACTCCTGTTAGTGTACAGAGGTGTGTGCTGAGCTATATATGCAAGCCAATGGTACCTCAGTGAATGGGAACCAGTATTTATACATTTTTACATTGCCTGAAAGTCAAAACTTTAGAAACTGCACTTTAAAAAAACTCATGAAAAAGTGAATTTAAACTCAAAACTACCATCTATTTCTATGTAACATTATTTAGGTTGCAATCTACATATTTTTTAAGATTTTAGATGTAAGAAAGAAAAATCTGTAAATTTAAAAAAATTGCTTATGACTTACTGTTCTCATCTTTCACATTAGAATTCAGTTTTCTTTTCCTGTCTGTTAAAGTAAAAATATACAAATTTAGCTGAAACATTTCTAGATTTGAAAGAAAGAATACAATTCAACAAATGTGTAAATTAAACTGAGCTGTAAGCACAATTCTTAAATCATACAAAATAAATAAACTTCCCTATGTTTCTTTTCTTTTACAAAATTTGAATCAAATTCTGAAGTCATAATGTTAAGACTTTCCTTTCATGACTATAAATACATTTGTCTGGTTTACTGGAGTCTGTTCGTGTGCAAGGAAATACTTGAATAATAGTCCATTTGCTTTATTACTTTTGCACTACTGCACATGCAAACAAGGAAAAAAACACTGTGATACTCCTGTATCACACACCATTTTAGTTATAGAGCCCTAATGGAGTTGAAAAATAAAAACTGTGTAATATGCTGTAGCTACAATGTCTTTGTAGCTATGAAAAAACACCATACAAACTATGCTTTTACAGTCGTCCTTACCCAAGGCAAAGTTTGTTTGTGCTCTCTATAGAATACTAACTGGGGAGTTTTAAAAATGTGTCTTTCCATACACCTTGTCTCACACAGGTAACACAGGGAGGAAAATAAAACCCAACTCAAGTGATCCAACATCTCATTTTCTACCATCTTGTCATGTAGAAACAAAATGTGACCAAAGTCACAGAAGTGTGCCTAGAGTTATTAAAATTTCCAAAAAGTTGTTCACAGGAAAAAAAATAAAGAAATAGTGAAAAGTTTTGCTATCAGAAGTAAAAGGTACCTTTTTTTGGTTTCCCATTCTTGAATGTTTTTCTCTTCTGAAATATTATTAGTGCAGAGAGAAGGACAGCTACCGTCACACATGTGGGGATGATAAATGAGATCAGGAATTTTTGTCTGCTATACTGTGTAATCATTAAAGCTGTCAAAAACATGAGAGGAAAGTAAAGGTATAACTTACAAAACAGGCATGTTTTATCAAGTTATTGGTTCTGTTTCTCCAAAGTCTTGCTCTGACTGAACAAAGGATTTTTACAATTTTTCAAGGTAAGTGTTTTACACTCATTTTATGAATATTTTGTTCTGAAATATTACTGTAAAAAGCCTCCCAAAAAACCAGTCAAATCTCTCATTTGTATGACATTTGAGTCTGGCACCATCCTCTTAGCATCTGCCTTTGAAATCTTTATATGTATTGATGAGACGCCCTCTCAGCCTTCTCTTCTGCAGATTAAACAGGCCCAGCTCCCAGTGTCTCTTCATAAGAGAGAGCCTCCATCCAGACCCCTCATCATCCCTGTGGCCTCTGCTGAACCCTCTCCAGTACCTCCTTCTCTTTCATATCCTGAGGAGCCCAGAACTGGACACAGCACTCTAAATGTGGCCTCACCAGGGCTGAGTAGAGGGACAGGATCACCTTCCTTGACCTGCTGGCAATGCTCTTCCTAATGCCCCCCAGGACACCATTGACATTCTTGGCTGGCTCATGGAGAGCTTTTTGCTCACTAGGACTCCCAGGTCCTTCTCTGCAGAACCACTTCGCAGTAGATCAGTCCCCAGCCTGTGCTGGCACTTGAGATAATTCCTCCCCAGGTGCAGGACCTTGCACCCCGTTGAACCTCATTAGGTTTCTCTCTGTCCAACCCTCCAGCCAATCAAGGTCCTGTGGAATGGCAGCACACCCTTCAGGTGGATCAGCCACTCATCCCAGTTTAGTGTCACCAGCAAACCTGTGGAGGGGGTGTTTGATTCCTTTGTCCAGGCTGTTGATAAACAAATTGAATAAGCCTGGACCCAGTAATGATCCTTTGGGAATGCCACTGACGGCAGGCCTCTGACTGGATTCTGTTCTTTTGATCACAACCCTCTGGGGTCTGTCATTCAACCAGTTCTTGATCCTGTTCATCTAACCCACATTTCCTGAGCTTACCTATGAGGATGTTACAGGCAAGAGTGTCAAACGCCTTGCTGAAGTCAAGTAGACATCTAGATAGAACAATTAATTAGGAGTCTATCAGGGAAGACACCCATGCAGGTGAAAAAATTCCCTCTGTACTGGCAGGAAAATAATGAAAGCTACCCTAGAATTAAAATATATAGAAAAANTCAAAGACGTAAATAATACTGACTTGTTCATTTTTCAAGAATCAATGTTACACTGATTTCTAGAACTGAACTCCAATGAAGGACCTTAGCACATGATGTATGTGTGAACACTCTCTGTCATGTACAAGTTCAAGGTCATACGAACCTGAAGTGGAAATGTGAGCTGAAGTTTCTCCATTCAATTCTTTATTCCAGAAGACACAGGTGTAGTTCTCACTCATATTTGGTTTGAATGTCAGGATGCTGGTGACATTGTAGAGGCCATCTGCAGTCAGTGTATAGGTGGTATTTGCAGGTCCACTGAGATTGAAATTCTCATTTTGCCAGAAAACCTCTGCCAGAGGAAAGCCTTCTGACTGGCACATAAAAACAAACTTGTCTTCACCTGGTATTCTCATTACTTGAGTGTTTATTTTCTTGTAAGATGCTGCATAAGAAGTTGTTGAGTGAAATTGTTGTATGCAACAATAGTCATTTTCCCACTTCACTTTCCCTGCTTCCCTTTAATGCCATGTATTGTCTCTGGCTATATCTGTGGGACACTTATTTAAAATTATGAAGGATGTTTTGTAGAACAATGCAGAATTGATTATTCAATCCTTATCATGCCTACAGCAACAGAACACACTCCAGTACTTTATACAGGGCACAAGTTGGCACTAAATTTATAATTTATCAAGACAGAGGAGACAAGTGGAGTCTTACGGGACTCTTATTTTCACTTTTTGAATATGCCACTTTAAGAAAGGCTAATTTTCATGTTTGTTTTTCCATAGCTTATAAACAGTGTAGTATTTTCATCACAGTAGAACAAAATCAACTTTTCAGTTGGAACCAATGTAGGTCTTAAGAATGTCTGTGTCCATTTCTGCGTTTGATAAAGGTTGTTATTTAAATGTCTGGGTAGGAAATGAATGCTGCCTTATATCACACAGACATGAAATTATTGGGAAACACCAGAAGTCTTCCAAAGGTCTGGTCTGTCATGCTGTCCAGTAACATAAACCTTTATTACTAATGTCCATTTGGCTTTGATGAACACAGGAAATCACATGTCCTTGCTCTGGGAGCTGCAGTCACTTGGGGAATTCCCAGTCACTTGGGTAGTTGCAGCAGGGTTCATAAGTATATCAAAGCATCCCTGAGAAACTTTTGGGAATGACCAGAGGTGGCCCAACAAGGCAGGAGATCAAATGAGAGGAGGGAGGAGGTGGCAGTGGAGAAGAGGTTGTGGAAAGAAGGAGAAAGAAAGAAGGATGGAAGGAGAAGAGACGCTGTCCCTCTCTGGCACCAGGTGCTTCTGGAGGAGCTCAGCTGTTGAACCAAAGGCTCGCCAGCACTAAGACAACAGCTTTGGTTCAGCTGGGGGCTGAGCACAAGGTCTTGGTGAGAGAACTAGCGGCAAATTCCTTCAAATTAATCAATTTCTACAAGCTTGTAGGAATTTAGTGGAGACATACACTTACATTCAATTTAACCACTTACCTTTTACTTCCAAAACAATGTACTTGTAGTCCACGCCTTGGTAGTCAATGAGACAAAGGTATGATCCTGCATCTGTGATCTTCACATTGGTGATCTGAAGGATGGCTCGTCCCAGCTTCAGTTCACTGTGCAGAAGTGATGCTCTTCCTATGTGATCAGGATGTTGGGATAGAGGGAATACCTTCCCATTGCGGAATGTGTACACCTCTTTTGATTTCAACCAGTCCTGCCTTTTCTGCTCCCAAACAACAGTCAGGAGTCCTAGATCTATTGAGCCATTCACAGGGAATCTGCATTCCATGGTCACATTGCTCCCATACTCTGCAGTGTAGAGCTGCCGAGGAACTTCAACTGTAAATAAAGCTACATGAGGAAAAGAGAACAGTTTTGTTTGTTTCATTAAAATATGTTCTGATTTTCTTTAAATGTGGGCAAAACTGTGTCAGATAGTATACAGATAGTGTACTGTAAACAGATAGTCAGGAGTTTGACAAAACGTTTTAAGTATTTTTTGTTCATATTCACACTAGTATTTTTACTATATAGTAATTATAGCAATTCATCTATATTCTGTATCAATTCTAGAATCTGAAAGATGAGAGCAAAATGAATAAGTTGGTTTTTTGGGTTTTTTTTTTTCACATTTTATGAGTAACTTAAGGCTAGGCCAGTGGTTACACAGGGACCATTTTTATGAAACTATGATATGGTCTCTTACATGTCCTAAGATTGTAGTAAATGCAACAATTAATTGTGAAAATTGTAAATCTAATTTCAGTATCCTTTACAAAAAGAAATACCAGTGTAGTTCCTGTGAAACAGAGTTCAGTGGATAAACATGTATAGCTTGGAANAACAGTAATATATATATAAAATATATATAATAAATAAAATATAGAAATTATATCAAAATAATCATAGTCATTCACCCAATCTGAAATTAATATTGTTATGAATAGTTTGCCATTTTAAAGTGTACTTGGTTTGGCAGAGTTAGTTATAATATATCATTCAATACACCTTGTTACTACTTTCGATATTGGATGTACCATATATTGATTGACTTAATTCAGGAGCACTTGGAAGTGTTGGTAGTGACATTCCAAAGAGAAGTCCATGCAACTGTTCATGCATTCCTTTTATTGTATGTGTCTCTGAAATACTTACAAGAAAATCCAGCATTTCTGGATTCCCTTTAGCAATGTTTGTTTATTCACTCTAATACAACTGTAATGAGGGAAAAAAATTATGTGAAAATGTGCCAAGCTCCTTTTGAGTTTTAGCCAAACTGCCTCTGCTACAGACATGCACAGGGGAACACAAGTGATTTTACTTCTCCCCATCTCACACTGAGGTTGATCTGCTTCCCAGTGGGTGTGGGTTTCTTTGGTCATCCTCCTTCTCACAACCATGCCTGCAGATGCTGGACATCTCAGCTGCCAATACACAATATGTTAAAGAGGCCTGATTGTGGAAAGAGACGGACACCTATCCTATGCTCAGTGCCTTCTGTAAGATGGAGAGCAGAGGCTCCAGGCATTACTGACCATTCATGCAAGTATTGCTGGAGGTGCTGAAGCCCACGTACTAAGGGCTGCATTGGTTCTGGTGGAACTGAAAGGCTTCGTTTCTCTCTTACCCGAAACCATGGAGAGTTGTGTTTCCAGCAACAGCATTGTGAGGATCTGGGACATTTTCTCAGGGAGATCTGAAATAAAAGTAGGATTGCGTAAGAACTTGCAACAGCTACCTTCTGCTGAGGCAGATCAGAGCTGTGCTAGCCTTTAAAATCCATCACAGCTCATAAACAGCAAAAATAGGATCAAACAGTAGACTACCAGCAGAAACAAGGAAAATCCTTATTAGAACAACCCATGCACACACAAAGAATATGAACCAATGGCAACAAAGCAGTGGCAATAAAGGGAAATAAAATGTTTCCACAACTTCACTCATGACATTTTCAGGGTCTGTAGCTTGCAGGCAGTTTTAAATAGTCTGACAAGGAAATGCTTCTACATTTTTTTCTACCCACAAATAATCATTTGTAATTGGCATCTCCCATGCAGGAGAGATTCATAAACAAACACAAGCAGATTTTTTGACTGTCTGCACTCACACCTGATCTAGTTTACTAGATTTTTAGCCCTGCTTTTGTTTCAACTCTGCATTGTGTGGGGTTTTTTGCAGGTTCTTGTTGCCTTAAACCTAAAGACCAGGAAATACTTGGAACACACTGTGAGGCAGTGGAAATCTCAGGATGGGTAGATTAAAGTTTGCTTGAGAAAGGATTAGAATGAAGACTTATGCTGCTAATTCTTTCACTTACATATGACAGTGGCTGACATGTACAAATTGCCTTGTATTACTGTTTGTAAATCAACAACCCTGGAATAATGCAAAAGGAGAAAGTGCAGTTCTAGAGTATATTTGTGTTCCAGTAGCAAGCAAACTATCAAATATTTTTCATACTATTGTATACAGATCAACATAACTAAAAAGAGGAAAAGACCCAAACAAACAACAAAGAAATACCAGGGGCAAAATTTATAACAAAACTAATGAGATAATAGAAAAAAGAAAGAATTACTTTGAATAAAGCTTGCTGACATCCAGTATAATCTGAAAAAAAATAGTGAATAAGATCCAGAAATAAGCTACAAGGAACTAAAGAAGAGAAGGAGCAATTTTAGACTTCCCCAGAGCTAGACTTACTGGAGGAGGGGTTAAATTTTACTTCCCTATTCTTTTGTGAGCTCAGCTTGAAACATTTTGGTTCCAATTTTCTCAGGTGCTGAGTTCTTTCATTGTTTCTACCCTGAGCTTTCAGTATCTTGGAAAGTGAAGCTCAAACTTTAGCAAATTAGCAGCCAAAATTATGGGACTTTTCCTGGAAATTTAGACTTTAATCATATGATGTCACAAATAAAAGTTTATATGCGAACTACATTAAGCAGACATGTAAATGAAAGCTAGTTACCTTTAACAGAGGATTGACTGAGTCCATCACTACTTGATGTGTGATGAATCATAATTACTTTGGCTGTGGGAGAAAGGAGCTAATAAACATTATCAGTATCTCTATTTTCCAGATGCAGAAGTAAAAGCTGTTACTATTTACCATCCTCAATTTCCTGCTATGCTCACTTCTCCACAGCTTACATAGAAGCAGGTGTACATAAGGGGAAGAACTGAATGAAGAATGGAACAGTATTTCACATCAAGATTTAGGTCCCTGGATTAACTTTATGTGAGATATTTTAGGGATTCTGCTCTCTTTTTATAGTTCAGAGTACACTGAGAATGCAGAGCATGTTTATTTTACAAATGTAGGGGATAGGATTTTTTAAAATATACATATTACTGGAAGTAGAATAAGAAGATACACAATCAAAGCCTCAGCAGATAGAAATTGTAATTATTAAATATCAAGTAAGAGTAAATCTTGCCTGACCAGAGGGATTAGTATTTGAAAAGCATTACACATAATATAAATGCATAAAAGAACCCAAATATGAGAACTTTTTCACTTGTGATACTGAAAGCAGTCATGGACTGCTTGTGGAAATCAGGAAGGATCTGTATTAGCAAGATCAAAGATCTATTAGCAGAGATGAATATTAGAAGGATCAAGGATCTGTCAGCAAGGACCTGTGTTAGAAGGCATCCTTCTTTATTTCCATGATCTCACTAGCAGACATCAAGTTGTTGTGCAACCCCAGTGCAGTCTACCCGTGCAACTTCATCATGTGGCTCTGACACACTTCCATAGAGAAGCACCAGCATCTGGAAGGTGATTTCTTCTGAGTTTACACTATTAACCCTTCATGCTGTTACAGAATAGACCTCATGCTCTCCCTGCTTTTCGTAAAACATATGTCATGCGCTGCTCTGCATTAGTCCTTTTACACAGCTATCCTAACTTCTCCTAAGCTTCTGCACAGCACTGTCTCTTTTTCTTTTCCTTTAGGCAAAAGGCCATTTCTAAAATGCATTCATCATATGTCTGCTACAAATTCATAGGGATCAAACAAGGAATGTTGTGCCTTAAAAATCAGCCCTTAATGGTTCTTGCAGCTAAGTGAGGAGTTGAAAATACACATCTGAGAACAGTAAGAAGTAGCATGACATTTCAACAGCAATTCAGATCCAGTCAGTAAATTGATTTCCCAGACCAACCTGCAGGAGAAAAAGCAAGTTATCACACAGTGCTGTGTGATTATGAGAGTTAAGCTGAAAAAACTTGGAGAATTGAGGTGGTGAAAAGCATCACATCAAACATCTAAAGATCATCATGGCTTTTTATGAGTTGTAAGAGTTTCAGTGAAGATATAGTGTCCAAGACTAAAAATTTGAATGGTAACAATGAAAACAAAAGTATGACTATGAACAGGGAAAAGGACGAATATAATCTTATCTTTTTATACCACTTTCTTGCTTTACTGAAAGTACAAAGTTGAAATCCATACTTGACTTCATTGGCCCACAAGTAACATATTCTGGTAAGTTTTCTTAGTGAATGCTGAGTGAAATCCAGATGGCAATGATAATAAATTGCTAAAGTTCCGCTAAAGATCAAAATGATACTAAGTATTGTTTTTCTCCTCTTCATTCATTCAGTTAATCATGCCTGTGACTTAAGTCCTGGCCCCAGCTCACATATCCAGAGGGATTATAACACTGCTCTCAAAAAAAGGGTAATTTTTGATGAATGAAATGCCTTACTTTACACAAAATCTTAAGTGATTGTCCAAAATCCTTCTTCTAAGGAGTGAGAAGGATATTTCTTGTTCCCTCAGAAAACTTAAACTCAGTATTCCCATTTCAAACTGAACAAGCTGTATGCACCATGCAACAATATTATACCACTT
>VWZT01016202.1:97238-113330 GCA_013397055.1 Pachycephala philippinensis
CCCCTCTTTTTTTTTTTTTTTTTTTAATGGCTACTAGGATAGAATTGGGATGAAATTTTGTTACATTTAAAATGCAATTGTGTATTCCATAGAACCTTTCAGAGCCTTTCAGCTCTTAGCAGCATTGCTGAATACAGGCTAACACTCTGGCATGATACACTGCAAATTTTCTTTCATATCTCCAGCTTCTATAGAAAACAAGATTTCTCAGAGAGGCTTAATTAACAACTTCTCTTTATAGCCTGTGCTCTTTCTGGGATGCAGAAGGTGAAAGTCTCCAGACTTGCTGTACAATCAAAACAACCCATTGTCTGCAGGTAGTGAGTTAATAACAGCTAAAAGAAAGTAAACAGGAATAGATACAAATATACACAGAGGCTTTTTCTCCATTCCAATCTTCCCTGAAATTCAGGATGAAATATTTACTAACAGCTACATCCTCATGCATAAGCTGAAGAGGCTCGCCAGCACCACTCCTCTGCCTTTGCCTATGATAGAAGATAGAGTTGCAAGACAGGTTCAGCTTCTAAAACTGTCAGGGTTAGAAGTTATACAGACCTGTGTTTTAGGACCTGGAACTTGTCCAGTCTTTCGTTCAGAATCAGAGTCTATATCCCAGTAATAATTGGAAAATAAACTTAAGTAAATCTTAAGAATCTAGGAAAAAAATCTGCAATCCACCAGTCAGAAATACAGGAAACATCAATTTGCATTTTATCGGTGTTATACTCACATCAGATCTTTATGCAGGTCATTGCAATCTGATTCATGTAACAGCAAAGATATTCAAAGCTCTATCCTATTTGCACAATAGCAGAAACTACCCAGCTCTTATGACAGTCTGTAACATGCACCAATAGCACAGCTTGTAGGCTGATCTTATTCAGGCTTTATGTCACAAAAAAACTGACTATGTTGAAAGGACGTTTCTTAGGACTTTGTTAGCAGTTTCAGTTTCGTGCTGAATGTGTGCTGAGCTCAGTGCTCTGCATTGTGGAGAACGTGCATCCAAAAAAATGATACAAAGCATTCTGTAAAATATATATGCTCAAATTCTGCTTTTGATGTTACCCATGATTTTTCACTGGGTTTATAACCATTTAGAGCAGTGTACAGCATTGGCATCTGAACTTGCATTTACTAGGACTGTTCTATATCCATGAAACTATCAAGTTACATTTGCTTAGTTTTCATCAGATTAATTTTACAAGAATTCGTCAAGCAGTTACCTAATATTTGCAGAACCCATTTCCTCTTAATTTTCATCTAAACTGATATTATTAAAAAAAAAATCACCATAAGGCTAATCAAACACTCCAGTGAGGTTGTGAATCTCCATCCTTACAAATACACCAAACTTTGATGTCACTACTTTGAGTGGAAGATTGGATTAGGTGACTGACAGATCTCCTTTCCAATATAAAAAGTATTTTGTTCTTTCAAGCAGCTTTATCAATAGATGCATCTTTTCATTTTTCATCGCTCTATCTTTTAATTTATTATGACATCATGAGTAGGAAATGTAAAAGAGATACAGATTCCTCCCAGGTTTCTAGGATGCATTTGTGCTACAGGTGGGAGACATATACTCTTTTGTCTCCTGTTAGATTCTCACTGATTGGGAGAATTGTGTTCTCCCTCAACATGAAAAACGATTGTGGCTTTACTCCTGTGAATCCTAGCTGGTTTAGGATGGTGTATGATGATTGCCTGCCTCATAGCTCCAGACTGATTTAGACCATGAAATCATGTCTCCTGCTGCCTAGTACAGAGCAAACTAGTTCAACAAAACCAAGGTTACATTACTTTATTTTTCCTCAGTAAGCTTATCATGTGCAGCCCTGTCACACAAAGTAATTAATGGGTAGTCCCACATTTTCTCAGAAAAGCTCCAATGACTTCCTTGGCAGAAGTCAGTGATTTGGATGACAGAAAAGAAACAAAGTTACTTCACAGGCACCATCACCGTCTTCTACTCATTCTGAGCCAGTCGTGCCTACAGTATGTTTTCTTCATGTGTTCCCATTTTGGAACAGGGAGATAGCTCAGTGAAGTTGCCCAAGAGTCAGTGACTTGCCTTAGGCATCACATGAACCCAGTAGTATCTGACTTACCTCGGACAATCATAAATTTGCAGGACCAGAGAAATATGGAGAGACAGGGAATCTGGGAGAAGATGCTGAAAAACCAGAAGTCCTACTGTTAACGTCTGCAAAAGCAGAAATTCCACTGTGAACATCTCTGTTGTTTTCCTGGCCAGCCCATGCTTGAATGATGCACCATTGGTACTTTTTTGGCCAAAGGGAGAAAGGGACACACGTCCTGCAATGCTGCTCCATGAAAAGCTATGCAGGTCAATAGCAATGATTCTATTTTTCATATTATTAGATCTTTAATGGAATTGTTATTAGCAATAGCTTTCATATTCTACAAAATTAAATGCCACATCACAGAACAGGCCACCACACTCGTTCATAGGTACATTTGTCAAATAAATGAGTCCTTAACTGAAATACCAATAAGACAATTTAGATTGCACACATGAACCAGGCTTTTCCGAGCACTTTTGGAAATGTAATAATGCTTGACCATTAGGAGGTAAAATGCAGCTAAGTGTGCTCTTGCTTGCTGCTGTATTTTGTCTTCCAAAATCCAAATATATATATCCAAAACCACGGAAGTAACATGCAAATATTTTTAACTGAAGGAAAAAACTGTTATTACACATGTAGTGCTTAACTACATTTTTTTGGTGTTAGGATAGGAAGGATTTCCACTTATCTAGTTCTCATTAACTACATGTGTTTTATTTTCACTTAGGTGTGTATTCTCCCTGTGTGCAATGATCAGAAAATACTTGAGCTGAAACCATTCATGGCATTGGAGGATGAACATGTGGGCCTGTCTCCCTGTATTCATAAAAATGAAGCCACAAGACGTAGATAATACTAGAAGCTTAATTTCTAAAATTAGATTAGACAAGTTCTGCTTTGTATTTCAGAGAAGTAAAAAGTAGAGCTTATTTAGTGAGGACAGGTCTTTTCACCTTACCTGTTAGTCACCACATGCCCTGCTTTCCGAAGGAAGTAGCAAAATTTTATATTTCCCATCAACCACTCAGGGATTCAAGCACTGTCATTTTAGAAGTTAGGGTTCAGCTACAGAATTTATATTTTTATCACCTCATTTCGTTATCCTACTCATCTGATATACAGCACTTTCAACAGTAACTTGCCCTTTCTCCTGCTGGGAAAAGAGAAATGTAACTGTTCCTGCTGTCCAGGGGAGTTTGATAAAGACCTTAACTTCAGTTCCATAACACTAAGCATGCACTGTTAACAGCACTGCCTAGCAAAGGCTTAGAAGAACTAACAAGAGGAAACTTCTTCACTTTTACTTTAATATGCACACAACTTGTCCAGTCTCAAACAGGAAGTAGAAAATGAAGAGGTTGTCTTGTCTGGAAGGGGAATTATTTATGTGGTGACATGATTTTGCATTTGTGTGCCGAGTCAGCACTTCGTCTACAAATGGCCTTGATATTTCAAAAACCCCTCTGTAGATAATTAAAATTTGGCTATTGCCTTCAATGACACACAGACTCAAAAAGCACATTGGGAAACAGGAGGAGATGTTCAAGTTCACATAACAACCTCGAAGAATCAAATGGGAAGAATCAGTATCAGAATACACAAGCTTTGAAATGAATTAGGGAAATCACTTTGCAGTAACTATTTTACTTAACTGGGGTTGACCAACCCCATTATGCTTCTGAGACACATTTCTCTATTCTACTACATAGGACAGCTTTCTGAGTTTATTAAGCACAACCTTACATTAGCTAGATTGAATATTGCCAGCAGTGAAGCCCCGGCATTCATGAATGAGGACTGTGTCTGTATTCTTAGGACTGCACAATAAACTTATTTATTTTCAACTGAAAAATAAAACCTGAGTCCAATGTGATTCCAGTTATCTGCCGTCTCTTCTTTGTGGGAGCCATTAGAGGACACGGCTGTAGACTTATCTTCTACATGCAAATCTTAGATACTGTTTTTTCTTGGAAATATTCAAACAGAGCTTACACTACTTACTGATAGGTCAAGGGAAGCAGGAAAAAACACAAGAAGAACTAAACGTATTTTATTAAAAAAATACAATTGTGAATACCATTGCAATAAATAATTTTCACCTGTGTTTGATGCCCCCCACCCCAGAAAAAAAAAGCTATGCACTTAGCAAAATGTAACATAACGATAACTTGTGAAATGGGATCCAGGAACAGGTTTCTTCAGCATTTCTAAGTAATCACATGTGCATGTATTTCATGTCCTAGAAGTAAGTAGATTTTCCTTTTTCCATTCCCAAGACAAACCAAATGGCCATCTAAAACAAGGGCTGTCCTTCCTAAGTGTCCAAAGAATTGTATTATCCCCAAACTGTAAATGAGAAGAATAATGAGCAGTAACCAAGTAGTGTCAGCTATATCATGAGGAAATTAAATGCCCTGAACGCTTTTCAAAGAAAGATATCAAAAAAATCTCAGTATTACTGAATTTCCAAACCATAGTTGCCAAGAGTTTTAAGTCACCTTTTTTAGGCTTAGCTGTGAGCATCTGGTATTTTAAGTACTGAAAATGCCCTGTATGTGGGGCATCTTGTCTTGTTGCACCATCATCTTTTATGAGGATCAAAGTAATGAAAAAATTCTTCAAAATATGGAAAACAAACTTTCTCCAGGAAATTGAGAGCTCAGATGGAAAAGGAAGAAAAAAGGGTTCAGAAGATGACCTATCAAGAACTAACTATAAAATTCATGATGGTCATATACCTAAAGTGCTTTACCTGAAAGATATTTTCAATTAAATGTGTCTTTGAAAGACATATTTGCCTAAACTTGAGAAGGCAGAAACTTTGATATTTAAATAAATACCTCAATATCTAGTCACATATACAGAAGGCTGAATTCAATAGTTTTTTATGCTATAATTATTTTAACTTCCTTATGGTTTTTTTTCTTAAGATTGCCGTCAGACAATAAATACAAAAAATTAATATCCCCTTTAATAGATAGAACACAGAACATTTGAGCTGTCAAATCTTCGCCATAGAGGGAAAAATGTCTTCCCCTGGTCTCTCTAGGTCTTCTCAATTTGCATATCTGTAACAGGAAGAATTATAAGAAAAAATTATCAAATTACAAGATGATGAAGGCACAGAACACTTCATAGCTTTGGGCCCCTTTCCTAGAGTTTGGAGGTACCAAAAAATTTCCTTCATTGTCAAAGTTAAAGATCTAAACCGAAATTAATTAAGAGATCAAACAGAAAAAGAAGATGATCATGGGAGGAAATAAAGTGGTAGTTCAAACATACTGGTGCGAAGTGCTCTTTAGCAAATACAGTGAGATTTCTGTTGCTTAGGTCTCACTTTTTTTTAAAAACCTTTTAAATTCTTTCAAATACATTTAGTGCTCTATCTGTCAGTATTCCCAGTGGCATATCCCCAGGCCCTAACTCTTTGGCTTGGAGATCTATACCTGCAGGACCAGCAGGCTTACCTGTAAGTTTGCTGTAGTAAAGCATAGCAGGGAGGGATTTGAGATGCAATTAATGCAAATGCTTTAGAAGTCAACAAGAATGTGAAAGAAAAACCTCAATAATTTCACCCTCCTGTTGCACACCACAGGATGTTTCATAGATTTCAGATACTTGATAATATATTTTCTTGCTTTGCTGAGACCCATCTGCACAGCTTGAGACCTGCAAAAGTGGCTGTGATGGGTTCCTGTCTCCTCCCTCAATGCCATCACCACCCTTAGAGATGTGTATGAACAACTCTTTCTATAGCAAAAGTGTGAGCAGGTAAAAAAGACTGATTTGGAACCTTATATATCTCCATATCACGTTTTCTTTTGTATATATTTTCTTTCTATTTTAAAAAACAGGTTTGTTATTAGGTAACAAACAGTACACAGTGAGATACGGTGGTGAGTTTGTAAGACACAGAATGGTAGGCTGTATTTCTCTTGAAGGCTCTTTCTGTTGAAACAAGAGGCTAAATAAACCAGCCTTGAATCAATGCTCCAGTGACCAGGGATGATTTATGCTGTGCGCAGTTTGCTATTTTTTCCTGTGTCATTTATACTTACATTTCAGCTCTCTGTCTTCAAAAGACGCATCTCTGCAGACGTGTGTGTCCTTATCTTTGGACAGCTCTGTAAGCAAAGGACATACATAGACACAGCAGTGAGCATAGCTTAAACTTTTCCTATAGTGATAAATCAGTGTTAAAAACTGCCACCTCAGGCCACTCAGGAACTAGAGTGACTTGAATACAGAGCAAGAGATGAGATTAACACTAAATGCTGTGTCTGAGTAAGTATTCTCAAGAGTGTTTTTCTTAGGAAAAATGCCAACAGCATATATGAACTAATTTTCACACAGCAATTTAATTTGTGGTGGTCTCCAAAGGAAAACATACAACAAATCAAAAATAAATCAACTCATAACCACCCTGGGAAGCAGCAAAAGGATTTTAATCTCTTCTCTCCTGCTGTAAATATTAACTCTCTTCTAACTTCTTTCGTCATTTCCTTCAATACCACCTGTCATGGTGGTACTGGCCTTCCACTGAGCTTTGCTCATAGTAAGTAGCATCAATATCACAACACAGAAACTAGAAACTTCTCTGTGTTTCTCTCAACAGGGCCAAACTCTCTGTCATGAATGTTGTGACTAAGACCCGCAGATGCATGCTATAATACTGGAGAAAACACAGGAACATGCCAATGCAGTTCACATTGCAGCACAGAGTCTGCACGTCAGGATGTGATGCCATTCTGAGGCAGTATGTTCCAGGGAGCCTGTCCCATCCTATCGCAGACTTTCCAAAACACAGGATACTGCTCTGTCCTTTCCTTGTACGTATGTGTATTGGTTCCTGGAACAAGTATGCTTTTCTTTCACACTTTCCTTCCAAAAGGATGATGCAGTCATAAAAAGCCATTCTTCAATTGTAATTTATAGTTGTTATGTAAATGAAAAGTAGAAAGCAAAATCAAAGTTGAATTTAAATCTCCATTTGGTTGTGACCATTACAAAGTTAATTCTCAAGCAATTATTATCACAAGAATCACACTCTGCTAGACTTATGTCATATATACATACTTGCTGTTGATGAACTCGTCACAGGTATTCTGTTGCCCTTATTTGCTCTAGCTGAAAGAAAACAAAAGAGAAAAAATATTAAAAAGAACCTCCAAATACTTCCTTTAGATCTAATGAGGAACTTAAACACACTGGTGGGAGGGGCACACTTAGCATAGCGTAATCATTTGTTCTCAAAACATTAAATTTCTTCAAAGACTAAAATAAATTCTTCAGTGCTTCCAGTCTGTTGGTTGCCTTTCCAACTTTCTTTCCTTGTTCTTAAGCCAGAACTCCATTGATAATATATGCTAACATCACTGGAAAATACTTGTTCAAATGGTTTCCCACTTCATATTTCTAGAATTTGAACACGTCAGACAACAAGGAACAAAAAGGGGATCATATTCTCAGTGCTTTTTTAGGGGAAAAATGCCCCCATTCTGAGGAGATTCTGTTCTGAAAGAATCACTTGTCCGGTAATCCAGGACAGCTTAGGGTTTAAGACAAAAACCTGTTGGCACTACTTTAGCTTTTGAATCAACTTGTAGTTTATCACACACACTCACACATGTATGTGGGTATATATATACAGATATGAAACCTAATCATGGTAATAATGTACATCAAGACATGTATATACATTATCACATACACACACAAGCAATGAATATTAGTCAGGCAACCTAGGAAACTTCTGACCTTCACTGAAATCCCCAGTGGGAATCTTTTGAGCAGTCAAGGATTTTGCTGTCACTTCCACTTTCATGTTCTGCTCCCATTCCTATCATGTTCTTAGGGCAAGTACATTCTTATGCTTGCAGGGTTATCTTATGTATCCTATGCTTGCAGGTTAATGGGCCTTTTGCAGCCTGTTAGCAGTACCTGCAAGCCTGCTAAGCTTATGAATACTTCTCCCAGGACATGTTTCTATAGCCCCCCCACAACCAACTAACAAAAGAAAAAGAAATTAACAGTACTTCTTTCAGTTTAAGTAACAAGTTTCAAACCTATTTTTTCTTTATTGTGGGTGCTAACTATATTCTTTTCATACTCAGGTACACTAAAAATTATTTCTCCAAGATTTCTTTTGTTAGCTAGCAAGTGAAAACAAATTATTGCCAATGCTTCAGCTTTTCAACATACTGCGATGCTGAAAATGTCCAATATAAGTTAGTGAAATGAACTGAAAAAGCTCAAAACTTAGTAAGGAAATCAATGAAGTGATATGAAGCCTGAGTGGGAATATTCCCTTAAAAAAACAGGTGCTCACAGCCCAGTGAAATTTTTCAGAGAATGCAGAAAGAAACCCACTAAAAAAACTCCAGTATCCTGTCTGCTGCCAGCATTCTGATCCCCAGTCAAAAGGGACGACACAGAACAGGAATCCTCAATTTCCAGCAGGTGAATAAACTGTGCTTTGATGTTGGAATAGGTTAGAACTGGTCTACATCCTTATCTATAAGAAAGATTAACAGACATGCATGGGTAAGTGATTTGTGAGGGGCTGATAACCTGTTTCAATCTGTCAACTTGCTAGTATTTACCTAAGTCCAGCAAAGAAAGAGAAATAAACAATGTGGTAAAAAATCTGTCTCATTCCACTGAGCGAGGATGAATTAACAGAGCAGATTGATAATAACTGAGATACTCTAAAATAAATAATTTGCATACCTTTTCTTATGCAGAGTATAAAGAGAAGCCCTGATCCAACAAAAGCAGTAGCAATGAGAGCCGCTCCAACAAAGCGTCTGCTCTCAGTCTGGAGAATGCCATCGGCTGAATCTTCAAGGAAAACAAGTGGGGGACAAGACATTACATAATTTAATAAGATCCTCCCTTTGCCTTTCATTTTCACTGTATTATTTTTGCTATGAGCAGTTAAGACATGATAACAACATTATAGATTGTGTCGAAGGTCAGGTGCTAATGGTGCGCTTAACACTTTGTTCAAATAAAGCGGGGGGGGGGAGGGGAGGGGAGAGAGAACATATTAATATTTGTCTTTGTTCCCTGCATTCCAGGTGGTAGTGCCTTTGATGTTATCACAATTTTGCTTGTCAAAGTGTTACATTTAGCTTAGTTTCCCATCAGGACCACAGGAAAAAGCTAATTGAGAAAGAGAACAGGGAGTCCCTCTCATCTGGTAAAGCTCTGAATGCAAAGAGTAAGAGGTTTTCTTGAATCCCAGATGTTTTTTTGATTAAAATCAAACTTGCCCATTGAAAGAATTACTTGGCTTTCTCACTCTAACCTGCCTGTTTCAAACCCTCTCAGGCCCAAAAAGTGTGCCTGCACAGGTGTTTTTAGGTGGTGAACAGGACCAGGGAAATGACCTGACTTAGTAGCAGTCTGACAAAGAGAAATACTATTTTTGAATTGGATCAGGTCTCCAGTCTGGTAGAAAACATATCAGGCTACAATGTAGAAAAGAATAATCAGAAGCAAAGGCAGCAGAGGAGCTGCCCAGTTGAAAGGTCTAATGAGGAAATGTATTGGTCTTGTCCATTTATGAATTTTCCTTCAATCCAGACTTTGTGAGGAAAAAAACAATCTGTGTACAATTAGTTAAATTTAAATACACTCAAAGAAAAGGCTGTAATGGCAAGAAAAAAACATATTGTTCAAGTTTATTTGACAGTAATCATCAACAAAACAGAATATTCTTGGAAGATATGTTTAATTTATATGGGAGGGATTAATTTCCAGGTGCTGAGCGGCATGTCTTCCGAATAATGAAACTTTTTTAACATTTAGACTCTATTTTCACATACCTACAGGTCACACAAAATTCCTGTCTTTAAATTCTGACCATACATGCATGATGAACATGTTAGTATGGTGAAAGGGTACATTAGTAACAAAACTTAACAACAGAGTATTTCTTTCTAGCCTTTTCAAAATTAGATAGGAAGGCTGAAACAAATCATGGCTGATTCAACTGGGACAAAATTACATTAGCAACTTGGAGTGTATTACCATAAATGAAATTTAGATGTGTTACCTGCTATGTGTAAAATGGCAGATGTATTTTCTTGCAGCTCTTTATTCCAGAATATACAGTAAAAAATCTCATCAACTCCACTCTTGATTGTAAGGGTACTTGTCACACGGTACAACTGGTCGCTTCCAGTTTCATATCTTGTGTTTGCCTTATCCGTCAAATCATCATAGTCTCTGTTTTGCCATATCACTTCAGCTTCTGGATATCCTTCTGACTGACATGTCAACTTCCATTCATTGTGTCCTGTCCTCACCACTCCTTGGTTTATAATTCTGTAAGGAGCTAAACAATTGGGAAAAAAATCATTACCAGTAGAAAACGAGAAAGACCAGCATTTATTAAATGCAAGACACCTTTTCTTTTTCCCCAGCATCAAGTTTCAGCTTGGATTTTGACAGGAAAAGTAAATAACACTATTGTGTCTGTAACTGGAGGTACAGGATTTATTACAATTTTGATGTGGTTTAGAAAGCTCACTAGGCATTATGGTCTTTGTACTGTCTACATGATTTTGCAACCCCATTTCTCTCATGTCATTGGGGACTTAAAGGACAGAACACAGATTCAACCTAAACAGAAGTGCCGAGTTATACAGCTGCGCAAGCACCATTGGACAACTCCTGTCTCTGGTGAGGTTTCTTTAACTGCTAATTCAGATGTGTCAGCATGCCCTCTGAAATCTTTTAAGAGTATCAGAGAGTATTGAACCTCTGGTAGTAGCACACTCACCCTTAACTTTTAGATGAATTGTCTTGTAGTCACCTCCCCCATAGAAAATAACACAGCGATAAACCCCTGCATCTCTGAGCTTCACATCAATAATCTGAAGGAGAGACTGTCCCAAGTTCAGATTCTCTTTCAACAATTTTATTCTTCCCCTAAAGTCACTGTGCTGATTTTTGAAGACTTCCTCTCCTTTGACAAGTTCATAAACCTGCTTTGACTCATCTTTCTTATCCCAGCTGACACTTAAATCTCTAAACTTTAATTTCCCATTCACTGGAAATGTGCATTCCATGGTCACGTTGTTCCCATGTTCCACAGTGTAGAGTGACTGAGGAGCTTCAACAGTGAATAATGCTGAAAAACAAAATTTGGAAGAAAACTTAGTTTTTCAATAATACGCCTGATCTTTGAAGTCATGTCTTACCATAACTATAGGAGATATTAAGGACCAAAATATCTGCTCTGTTCTGAAAAGTTAAATATTTTGGTGTGTACTTGTCCAAGTGTGTGACAAAACACAAGACCTTGGCTGTGTGCACACACAACAGGCACTTATACCTGCAGACACCTGCTTCGTGCACACACACAGTGTGATGCTGTACTAAAAACAGTGAACTGTGTATTCACAGCCCCTCAGCTGTTGCTTTGAGAACACTGCCATGGTAACAGGCAAGATTCAGTGCCTCCAATGGGAATGTTCTGTTTATATAAATGCCAGTTGTTTTGGCACACAATGTTAGAGAATACACAACAATTACCAGGTTTTATAGAGCCAAAAAAACCTTTTGTGCAACGCAAATGGTATCGTGTTTGAAATGGTGTCTCTGCTGGAACACTGACAGGGATTTTAACCTGGCCCCATATCAAAGCACAGGCATCTTGCTTAATGTAAATCCATGCTTTGACCTTTTTACTTAAAACATTAAGGAAAAAACCTCAAATGCTAACAGCTGAAGGAAGACTGGGGAAATTGACATTTCTGTGCTTATACATAAAAAGAAAACATACTAGAACAGTTCTACTGCTTTTTATGACTTGGCTTCTTACCATTTAGGAAATGCCAGTAGAATGAAAATATATACAAAAACAAAGGCCTTCCCATGATGTAGATAGAACCTAAAATGATAAAATAATAGAAAAATATAAATACATACTTCTTTTCTGACTTGCACTGTAAAATACACTTTATAGTCAGTCCACACAAAGAACTGGACAGAAGACACTGAATTCCACCCTAATTGAAAACAGGACGAAACTGCACGCAGTAGGTAATCAAGCAGAAGTCTGTGTGGGTCCAGGAAAAACATCTTACTTTATTTGCTTTAAACATCTGTTCTTGGTTATGGCTAAATAGACACTTTATCATTATCTGTTGATTAGTAAATAATTACCCACAAATACCCAATTGTTCCCCTAACTGTAGGAGGGAATACTGCTTGTAGTAGGAGAACGAAAGAATTTTCCATACTCAGTCACTGGGGAAAACAGAACGTGGCTCTTTCCCACCTGTTAGCTTTACTTTAACATGCTGTGAATGCACCCTGCTTTTTTTACCCTAGTCCCACAGTACTTCTCACAAGGCTCACAAAGTTACACACATTGTGAAAACAATTCATGTGGTAGTTCGTCTCATATCAAGTATTTACAAAATAACAACTATTTATCAACTATTTACACAGTAGTGCCTTTGTAAAACAGTGACAAAGCCAGGCAATCTACAAGCAGAATCTATTGTCTTGAATTTCTGCTGCTTTACCTCTGAATATAAAAGTAATTTCACTTTTCTGTCAGAAGTTTTTCCCCCCTTTACTGACATAGGTTTTATACTCCTACACATTTTAACATTTAAAATGCTTATTAATATCAACTCATACATTTAATCTTCACACACCCACTGCTTTCGGTAAGTCCGCATTCTAGGTCAGAACAATACTAATATCTACTAGTGCCATCATTTTTCAACTTAAGAAAAATTCAAACAATGTAACGGATATCTTTCATGAATACCAAAAATGGTAGATTTTTTTTCTAAATGAAGTCCTAATTTTGGATACCCAAATATCCACAAAAATAAGGAGGGATTGCCTTTAACTGTATTCTAGTGGTAGTTTCAGAATTTGTATAAGAAATTGAACAACTGTAATATCCATGACACTTCCTAACTGATGAAATTCTATCTTGATTGCCATTCTTCACCATTTTTCTAAGATGTTTCATCCTTCTTTCTCTGATTGTCAACTTCAGGATGATAGTGAAAAGCCAATATTGTCCTGAATTCATAAGACACATGTACCTTTACAGTGCTGTGGCTTAAGGCAACTAGCCTTCTCATAAGAATTTGATTCAAGCTACTTCTTTTCCCCAGGTTGCTGCTGCCTGATACCAACAGCTGATTTGCAGAAGGCAAAGTATATGGAGCTGAGAAAGGAAGTCAATCTACTATATTGTTAACAATCTAAGCATGTTCTGAAAACAAGTGCAGGAAAAATACAAGGAAGATTCTCAGGGTGCAAGACCTGACTCATTGATAAATCTTAGGCTTCATAAAGTGGTTAGGCACCAAATTTATTCCTTAGCCACAAGTGATGTCCTTGAAAGCACTAGAAAATTACAGCCTAATCCTGTGGATCTCCAAGAGCTTCTCTGAACGTGTGTGCATCAGAATGTCTCCATCATGATTCCCCTGCTTGGGTAACAAGCACTCCAGACCACCAACTAAGCTCCAAAATAAAGCTTCTCAAACAAGGTAGAGGTATGCCACTCTCACAAGTGTGCCATGATCACACTTACTCTGGAGACAAGCCTGCCACTGAGACTGATGGATATTGTTTTGCACTCTCCATGTCAGAATGACCAGTTGCAGCACACTCAGACACGAACACCTACTATTTTTATTTTTTTTTAATAGAGGCTGTAGACTGCTCAGAACAAAGTAGACTGCCTGAAATAGTACACTGCTTGGAACAAACAGTATGTGCACTACAGTCAGGATACTGAAAGATACCCATACTCATGCCTGCAACCCCTATCCAGCTTTTTGACAGGAAATCTGAATGTTGGCATTATCACCAGGAGAGGTATTCTGATTAACTCCTGGATGACAGATGACAACAAGTTAGCTTTTATAGTTCTAAGACCCATGTTTATGTCCTGCAATTGCTGAACTTTATTGGCATTCTTTCTCCCACTGTAGAGGAAAACAAGCTTTACAATACACAAAAGAAGTATAGCTATTACTTACAGATTTTCTCAAGACTGAGAAAGTGTGCTGCTGTATTCAACTTCTCACTTTCAGAGAGAAAAAATGTAGGTCCAGGTCAAGTCCAGATGTGCATGAAAAAAGAAAACCACTGCAATAACCATTACAGAATCTTCTCCTCTTTCACCTTGAGCAGGAGGACCCTCTGGATCAGTTTGAGACCTTGATGTCAATCAAAGTCCTTTACTAAAGCTATCTGCTTGCTGTTTTTCTTACAGAACCTACCACAACACCCCTTCTGTCCTCCTGCCAGCTTCCAACATCTGTGGCAAATAGTTTTTTAGAAACAATATATTCACTGTGCAAAATGCTCCTCAGTCCTGCTGCTGCATATTTCCCCCACAATCAAATGAAGAAGACAGGAAAAACAGAACTATTTGTCAAAAGACTTCATGTGACAACTTAAATGTTGATGTAACTACACCTACTTCTTTAGGAAACTTCCCCATTATTGGAAAGTTCCCCGGTAGGGAAAATTCTCTATTGCTAGCAGTGGTTCACTGTAACCAAAGACATAAATGTTGCAAAAATCAGAACATAAAATGCCATGGCATTTTATGAAACATGTAATCCAATCAAAGCTGTGTGTGAGCACCAGTCCTTGGAACACCAGTTGCAAGTGATCATCCGTCTCCACAAATTCAGGGTCCCTAGATTATTAATCTCAAGCAGTGCCAAACAGCTGCTAACAACTAGAACTTTCTACGTGACCTTCTCATGTTCATAAAGGTTGTAGGAATAGGAATAATGCAGGAATAATGGGAAAAGCATTTTCTACCCTTCTCTGGTAAAGACAGATATTCTTTTCCCAAGATTTGGCCACAATGAAGGCCCCTGGCCTTGCTACTGTGTAGTGAAAGAAGAGTTCTTAGTCCTATGCACTAGGTTAGCAAAAAATAGAGAGCACTGTCTTTTTCATTCTCTTGATTTTAGAAGTCATTTAAGGACACAGAACCCCGCTCCCCACTTCCCCTCAAGTATTAGAAGGAAAAGGATGTACTCACATTAACTTGCAGACTGTAGCGGGAGAGCCAAGTCAACAGCACAAAATACAACTCTAAACATATATTTCAGTGTAAATTCATTCACTTAAGTTGTCTTTGCATACCTCAGAAAAGCGTTGAAATTCTCAGAAGAGTTAAAATACTGTGAAATGACTACTTAAAAATTTTCAGTGTTTTCTTCTTTCCACTTGACAGCCCACTCACAGTATCTGTCATGAAAGAAAAACCACGTAATATACAAAACTGTTTAAGGTTAATGTTTTCACTTGATGTGTGAGCTGAATGTGGAAACCGTGCTATATAAAATAGCTCAGTGTAACATTTAGGTTGTAACAACCTGAAACTACCTTAGGAGGTTGAGGGGGTGGATATCCTTAGTAGGTGAGACAGATGAATGTCAATTTCCACTGGTTTATTTGCTGCTCTTAAAAATAGGCTAAATTATATTGTCTCAGTAAAGAAAAAAAATGTGGAACAGAAAGAAACTGAAACTCATTTATAAAATACAGTGAGATCACAGAAGCTGCTGACTTTTCAATGTCAGGAAATTAGTTTCCACTTTTTCCGCTTTTTCTTCGCTTGCCTTGAGGTCAAAGGGTTGCATTTTCCACGTAAATGTTTAGCAGCAAATAAAAGACTAGGACAGGTGGGGTTTTGTTTGGTTGAGTTTCTTCTCGTTCTTATTGTTTAATTTTGTTATATATATATATACACACATTCCTGTATATATACACACATACACATCTGCATGCACAGAAACAAATTTTACTGCACAGTTCTACACTGCTGTGGCGGGGTTTGAGTTTTGGGGTTTTTTCACCTGTTTTGAAACAATTTTCCCAGACACCTATCTCAGTCCTGCCTGTCACCCAACATTCCCACGGAGGGCAAATGCCTTCAGGGACAACGCGCCCGGGCAGGCTCGGGCAGGATGAGGTGGGCGCAGCACCG
>VWZT01016202.1:151763-167908 GCA_013397055.1 Pachycephala philippinensis
TTCCAGCAACTTCTCCTCATAGATAGTTTTGGGTTTGGAGACTCCTAGTTTAGATTAGGATTTCCTAGAAGATTACAGGAGGAGTTTGAGGGGAAGTGTTCCCGATTTTTGAGCAGTATCAAGAACTTCTAGAGTTAAGATTACCTACTAGTAAGGTGAGGAATAAGAGGTACACAGAATCCCTAAGAAAAGCCGCAATATGAAAATTCCATGTGGGAAGAAACTGAAAATTATCCCGTATGCATTCATTTTGCTAGAAAACTGTCCCCCAAGCTTTTACAAAGGAATATTGGAAAAGGTGAATATAGTTATAGCAGGCTTGAGTGAAACAAAGATGCAGTAAAAACCTTAAATTTGTGAGTTTAAGCCTTAAAAGGAACAATCTGGAGTGTAACTTGCTGGGTTAGATTTAACCCATTGGTAAAACTATAAATAGTGTAAGTGGAAATAGTGTTTGCGTGGAACTGTTTCAGGCTGAGATGGGATTATAAATAGAAAAATCAGTCTTTATCTGATATAAACAGGCTTTTCTCAGAGGTATGAGTCAACCTAGAGAAAAGGTGAAATCTGTGTTTTCATTTGGTTTCTTCATAGGCCTTGTCATAGTCTGTAACAACTTTAGCAGGCAAGCCATGGCACAGAGAGATGGCACAGACAGAAATTAAGTCTGTATTTTAGAGTAAGAAAGTATTTGTGTACCTATTACAGTGTGCAAAGGTTTTCTCTTTTCTTTTCTTTTCTTTTCTTTTCTTTTCTTTTCTTTTCCTTTCTTTTCTTTTCTTTTCTTTTCTTTTCTTTTCTTTTCTTTTCTTTTCTTTTCCTTTTCTTTTCCTTTTCTTTTTTCAAGTTGAGTTTTCGAAAACTGAAGGTTTTCTGTGACAGGCTGTATTTTCTAATGGTTTCTTTGCAGTATAGCCAAAGGTGACAATTATGTGTCACTTGAGTGGAACAGGTCTAGAGGATGCCATCTGCTTACTGCTCACATTACTCGGTGTCCACAGGTACTTTCATTTAAGACCAGAAGCAAGCCTTTTATGTAAAATGAGGTGTCTGACTATTAGGTAGGGAAAGCAAACACACTTTGAAGCAAACTCTTTGGAGCAGACAGCTCAAAAGGTAAAATAATGGTTGAGTTGGATATCGATCCAGATAGCAGAGCAAAAGGATGCTGTCTCTGCTGAAAATGCCTTGGGGAGTGCTGCCATGTGTTCCCAGCAGTATAAACATGAGGACAGCAGTTTAAAGGTAACACATTCTGCTTACCATCACAACTGTTCAGAAACATACACTTTTTTACAAGGAAAAAGCTGAGGTTTTTTCTCCCATTTCTTTCACAGAGAAATTAGGTATTGAGGAAAACATTGTTTAGCAACTTGCTGCTTACAGAAATTCCTGTTGATAAAGTCTTACTGCACGGGAAGTGTCCAATTTCTGGATAATCTATTAAGATGTGTGAGGCATCTTCTGAAGAGCCATTTTGAGTTCATGAGTAGAAAGTGATATACCAGCACATTCCATATTAGCACTTCCATTTGTATCTGCATGAGTGTTTTCTGGATATTTTGGGGAATGTTTGTCACTAGGGGTGTGGTCTGATTCAGGTCTGACTATGAGCTCTTAGAACAATGCCCAAAGACAGGGGAATAATTCACAGCAGTATGTAATAACAGGTTTCCCAACTCTGTTCCCTGCTGCTGCCTTGTTTTAAATCTGATGGAATTCGTAATGCAATTATGCAATGTGTTGGCTGTGGTATAGCTAGAGCCCAGTACCTCAAGTAGTGATGATATGTAAGTTTGACCATAGATAGAATGCTAAATGTGCTACAGAGAAGTGTATTGAAAATCCCAGAGACCTGGAAGACACATCTGCTTCCTAGCTCTAGTCCTGTTTGGCCAGTTCTTTATTTTGCCAGTTGTTCAAACCATAGAGGAAAACATCTAGATTCATGAGTTACTGGAGGTGTGCTATCCTTTTTTTTCTTTTTTAGCCTGCACTTACAGGCAGGGAAAACATTAACGTTTGTTTTTGCCTTCTGGGAAAGCTGGAGACAGACCTAGAGTTAGCACTCTGAGTTTTAGGAAGATTTTCTGAGACTACTGTCTTTCCTACTCAGCAGGCAGTAGAGACTCAGTAGAAAACGACAACTCCTTTCCTACTCAGCAGAATGGAACCTGGATAGATTTGTATCCCATCTGCTGCTCTGCAGTCACCCACCTGTATCAGCAATTAGCTGAAAAGGGGTCCTTTCCTCATGTATGCCACGCTGCCGCCACAGATGGAATGAATTCTATCATCACACAGCTTTCATGTATCTTGGGAACAAACAGCTGAGCTGTTGGCTCCTTTTGGTGGATTTTAGTTCCAACAAACTTACTTGACTGTTAGACTGCTTTGTGCCACCTGCTTTGTGGTATTAGATACTGCACTGTAACAGTGTGCTTGTCCAGTACTGTTTTCTGACCTACAAACTCTAGAGAACTAGCACTAATGGGAAGGAAAGGAAATTCTCTAGCTTGTGCATCAAATTCTTTTCCTTCATCTAAGCTTCCTGTTACCTATGTTTTTCCTGGAAGTTTCCCACACTTGATTTGAATTGCTAAATGTTCCTCAGCTGCAGCCTACTCTCATGTTTTAACCTTAGAGTGATGTATTGCTATGATTTTTCAAGAGCACATCATTGTTAACACAGCTAAGTGATGTAGTGTATCTCTCATGTACAGAAAGTCAGATGAGAATAAAAATCCAGCTGCCAACCTTTGTGCTTTGAAAACTCCTGGGTACTGCCCTTCAAAATAGGCCAGCAAAACAGCCCACAGACAGATATGCTGCTTTTCCCTGCCTGGATTGTCTTCCCTGGACTGCAGAGTTTGACCTGAGACTCTGCAGGTCCTTCCAGTTTCCATGAGATCTCAGCCAGTAAGTGGTGCATCCCTTCTGGCACTGAGGAGTGCCTCATCAGGAGCTGTTCTGTCCAAGGAAGCTGAAAGCAAAGTGCCTCTGAATCAGAATGGGATCCCTGTGGTTTCAGCTCTCCCGGTATCATTACTCAGTGGTTCATTGACTGAAGTTTTTTCCTGTGTCAACAACCTAGTGTAGTTTGCCTGTGACCATATGCTTCTGATATTGCAGAAGTCATTGAGCTCAGCAGCAGCTAGTCCTGACACCAAAGGCCACTGTTGAAATGCTTCTCTGTCTGTGTACTTTTGCATCTTTTTGTCCCTGCACCGAGAAATGAGGTGCTCCCCACGCAGCAACAGTGTGACAATACAGCTTTTCCTCCTGACCCTTTTTCATTTGACATCACAGCAGTGATGTGAGAGAGAACTCTGTGTTTGTCTCTTTATATCTAAATGAGAGGGCACAGAAACTGAATAGGCCATGGAAAAAGCGCAGTCTTCTGTATTGTTCCAGTCGTCCAGCAGTCAGTCAGAACTTGTTTGCTAGATGTGAATCTAATGTAGTTTAACTTTTTACCTTGGTTCAGTATTTACCCACCTGATGGAAGACAAGCATTCTCAGCTTCGCTTTGGGAAACTTAGATGAAGCACTGAAGACTGTATAGGTACACCTTCCTGCCTGTCAGCAGGAAGCACTCAGCTGCTTGTCTGCATTGACCCTTAGAAGTGTGCGTATCTTCAAAGAGATACACTCACTTTGGAGAGCACCTTTTTTTTCCACTGGAACATCATCCTTTAATGTCTACATGACCGCTTTTCGAGGATTTTGAGACTATGCTGCAATTCCTGTCAGTCTTTCCAAAATTTATATGAGGAAGCACACCTTCCCAAGTTCTTGCTGTCTCTCTCTGACTCTCCTTTTGGCAGATCCTCAGTAATTGCAGCTTTGTGAATCTACCTTCAAGTACACAAAAGCTTCTTTCTTCATGTGGCTCCAACCTTGTCCAAAAATTTACACAGGCAACAGCATCTATCTCAAAATTTGTCAGTGATCTAGGTTTGAGTTTGCCACAGACTAGGTTTGAGAATTCCAGGCCACACAGAAAAGTCATATTGGAAGCTAAAAATCAGTATTGATCAGGAAACAATCTGTTAAAAAGATTCTAATGATGATCAGAGCTGTGTATTTATTCTAAACTCAAGTCTCATTAAATCACAGTGACTTGGGCTACCAAAAAAANTCCACGGCAGTGGCTAGGTCACTCAGAGACACAGCAGGAGCCAGCTTGGATGCAGCAGGCTCCAGCCGAGGAGTCAGATGAAGAGTAAGACCTTTACTGCACTGACTGTGAAGGTATAAAAGCACAGGGATTACTTTGTTCAGGGTCCCTTCTCAGAGATGCCTTGGGCTTTTTCTGTGTTACTGCACCATGAATAAATTGCATGAAGGATTGAGATGCTTGGGTCTCTGCTCTGGGAAACCTGGGGTCAAACCAAAAGGGAAACTTAGTGTGATTGGACGTGAGTGGGGTGTGCAGAGAGTCAAGCAGGGCACCCATCAGTTCACTGGAGCCACCCACTATGCAAGGGCATTGATCCCAGCTGTAAAAATCTCTGCCCACACTTGAACGGTCAGACTGGGAAGTTTCCTTAACACGATAATCTCTTAAATTTTATCTTTGAGTCTAAATTTAACCATAAACTTAGATTACAGCTAAACTAAATCAGTTGGCCTGAACAGGTAATTGGAGGACACAAAAAAATTGCCAGGACAGTCTCCTGCTATCAATAAAGAGGTCATCAAGGAGCATGGCTCTTCACTGTGGTATATGGGGAGAGGATGAGAGAAAATATTGATAAAATGAAACACAGAGGTGCAGGCTGGAGATAAAAAGAAGCCTTTAGCCCAGAAGGACAGCCTTGGCAGCAGGGCCAGGATCCAGAGAAGTTGTGTTGCCCCCAGCTTTGAGGAATTTTCAGGCCTTCTCAGGGTAATGCCTCAAGCAGCCTGGTCTGACCCTTCAGCTGAGCCTGCCGTGCAGAGTGTGGGACAGGAGCCTTGCCAAGGACCCACCAACCTGCATTCCTCTGAGATTTCTCCTGCAGTAGTGCCAACCAGGATACAAACCAAGGAGCCACATACAAAGCAGTAATTGATACAAAGACTTAGATATGGAAGGAAGTATTTTCCTGGTGTGGTCTTGAAAGAGTTAAACTGACACATCTTAGTTAATTATATACAAATATTTATTCATTGTATGATATTGTTCATTATAAACTAGCATTTATATATCTATACACACACTATAATTGGTTTATTACATAGTAGTGCAAGAGGACAGGAAACAGGAATGGCTTGACGTCTTAAATAATATTCAAAATCATGTCTTAATTGGAATGATAGAGATTTGGTTGGATAGTTCATACAGGCATGTATGGCCTGTTCAGGAAAGCTATTTAAGACTAAAAGGCTCTTTCCAGGATGTTTATTCTTAGACCAGAAGCTAGAAGTGAATAAACATTTCTCAGTAAAAACAGTATTTCTGTCATGTAGGGGACTACGGTAGGCTGTAAATAAAGTTGTTAATGGAGATGAGTCTTTCTCTGTGTGATCAAAGGACTTATCGAAAGCAGAAAAACTTCATACTAATGGGAAATTTCAATTACCATTTTTATGAGAAAGTGATGCAAAAGGACACAAACTACACAGAAAATTCAGGAAAGATGTTGAAGCACTCTGCAGAAGATGGAGAAAACAACTGTAGGAAAATGTACTACTTAATTATCCCTAAAAAAAGATCTATCTGAGAATGTGGACATGGTGGGCATCATAAGAAAAAATGACCAACATATAGTCATTAGTTTTAGAAAATAAAGGAATATTGAAACAAATAATAACATAGAGAATTTTAAAAGCTCCCGTTTCTAGTACCTCTCTCCATGCCCCAGTGCTTACTAAAATTCCCAAGTGTAATTTAATAGAAAAACTGCACCAGTGATCTAGGCTGAGAACTGAGACTAGCCCAATGTTGTGGATGAGTGGAATACTTCTCAAAAGAGAGAAGCAGCAATATGTTTTATTGAGGTAAAATAATCGTTTGACAGGGTTCAATAAATTTGAAGGAATTTAATGAAGTTTAAGAGTGGTTTGACAAGGTTCAGTAAGTTTCATGGTAAGGTTCACCTTATCAATTATTGCATGTAGGGAACAAAAGAAAATTGATCTAGAATTTAGAATGCTTCACATAGAGACACGACATGCAAAGAGGAAGGAAGACCCCATCATTGAGTCAGGAGGTTCAGAGAGGAGCCCCTTACTTTCTAAACTCTTTGTGGAGCCAAGTTGGGCTGGGTCCAATCTTAGACTTGGACCATGGTTTATGTCTAAAGAAACTATCTATGCAATGCTTATAATAATATTGAGTAGCTACAAGCATTAGTAGTATTTCACTATTTTTAATTCAGCACACTATTAGTCACTTACCGAGGATCTGTTGCGGATTAATGATTTGCCTTGGGCATGGCAGGATCTGTCAGTGTCAGGTAAGGAATCTGAAATCCCAAGAAGTGTCCCTACTCATGGGGAGAGTCATCTGTCACACAGCCCAGATGCAGTTCAGGCAGAGCTCCAGCCGGGTCCATCCTGATGGAGTTATCTACAGAGCGAAGTAGTTGGCTGCTAGTGAATAACAGAGACTAGATAGATGTCTTTATTTTAGTTACAGTGTCCTGTTTCCTGTGTTGGATTTCACATATTTTTGGGCTTTGAAACCACCATTTGAACTATTTTCCAGATCACCTTTATTCCCTTTTATGAGAGCCAGGGCTTGTTAAGCTAGGTGTTTGCCTCACCCAGGTTGGGACTCCGAAAACGTTAATAGTTACCTCTGAGAATTCAAAGAGGATGAGAGAACTTCCCAGTGGTAGGAAAAAATATATAAACTGTACAAGATTGGACAGAAAATTAAAGATCAGTAATTTAGTCTAACTGTAATTGAAGGGGCCAGAGGAAATGCAGCAATCAAGTGAACAATATGAGTACTTACAAGATGATGAAGAGCCACCAACATGGATTTAAAAAAAAAATCAAATCTTGTGGTTAGATGTTATATATTTCGGCATCAAAACTGATAATCTTCATAATTAAACCAGGGTAACACAGAACAAACTTAACTATTAAAAAGATGAGTTCTGTCAGATCCTCTTAATACCATGTTTCTGCCATTTAACAAACATGTGCTTTCAAGGAGGACAGACAGACCAAACTGAGTTTGCAGCACCTTCCCTTTGGTATAGTACTATTTGACATTTTCACTGCTTGCTTGCATGAAGGGAGACAGTGAAGTTGCAGAAAGAACTGGAGAACAGATGTAGAGGAATTTTCAAATGGTATTGAGGAGGAAAGGACTGGAATTACATTGGAAGAGTTCAGACTGGTCTTTAAAAATTAGGGAAATTACTTCCTATGTTTAGGAACAACCAAAATAATTTTCTATCAAAATACTCTTTTAAATAGAAACGTCTTTGCCTAAGTGAATAGAGGGATTCCTACCCTTATGGCAGGTGCTTTTCTTCTGAAGGCTGACATCAAGCTTAAGTTCAACCTTAAACGTTACTTGGGATCTTTCCAGAGGTACCTTCAGAGGTAAGAACCTGCATATGCTTATTTGTAAGTGCCACACTTCCCATGCAAAAGCTGCTGTATGCAGACTAGATGTTAAGGTTGATTTACCTTTTAAATTCATAGGTCAGTATTTTTGAGGAGAAGCCAGTCCTAATAGTGACCTGATGGAGTTTTTCATAACATAGTTATCAAAGTCCATTGATCTGATTACAGCTCAACCAGCTGTAGCTCCGGCAACACATCCAACACCCACATTTGATAGCTGCTTTTTCAACTTCTCTTGATGTAATTGTTTAGTTTTATTGTTTCATTGTTCTTGTTAGTTAAATTCAGTAATAGACTTATGATTGCTAACTGGAGTTCTTGTTGGGGAGAAATTACTGCAATTTTAAATTAATTGCAATACCCTTGAGCTAGATACTCAGATAAATTTAACTACTTTAAATAATTGATTTGTTAATACTCAATTTCTTAATGAAGTTTTCTAAAAGTTATGTAAAAATTGTTACAGATAATATAAAGACCAAAGTTAAAATGAGTTGTCTAGGTTCAGTAAAAGAGTAGACAAAATTTTAGTGTCAAAGTGAAATCACTAACAGCTATTACATTTGTAGGACACTTGTTTTCTTTTTAAGAAGTCAGTAATATGATTGCAGCTGTATTACAGAGGGGATGGAACAAAATAGTAATTTTCTTCCACCATGCAGCATTCAACCACATACCACCCAGCAAAAATTGATTGTATATGCTTAAAATATTTGTACTGATTACATACTTTTAACTTAAACAGGAATTTTTTGCTATCCTTGTTTGGGTAGTCTGACTCGTGGCAGCTCTGATACAACTCTGAAGTAGTATCCTTTTTTCTCCTAACATGCTTAACCTAGCTTTTGGTTCTCCTCACATTTCTATTTCTTCTGAGAGTCTTCTACAAGGTGGCAGGTACCTTTATTGAAGTAATCTAACATAATTACATTCTTATTATTGTCCCTTATTACAATGAAACAAATTATTTGAGATGTGTGTATAATCAGATTTATCTTCACAGGTACACTAGTTCAAGACCCAAGATTGACTGAAAATTTTAAGTATTCTGTTCTGTCATTTGTTATGCAAGCAGAACATGTTTGACATCTTTCTCTCTGTCCAATCATTTGATTTGAAGATCTTAAAATAGAGACAATAGAAGTAAATTGAATAAAATGGTGTTTAGGGGAGATCCAATGTGTTGGGCCCTGGCTACTATTTATCGGACATTGCTCATTACTACAGCACCCTCAGGGGAGGAGGAGGAAAGCAGACCAGCAGGCACTGTGGCCACTCAAACTGCAGCTGAACCAGGGGAACAACCCCTGCTGGTAGCAGCTACTCCTGTACAGAAGAAGAAATCCAAAACCAAATTAGTTCACCTCGTGAGGCATGAATAGGAAGCAGGACCCTCACCACTGCAGGCAGAGGCAGGGCCAGAGGTAATTATCCAATCCCCACCCCTGGGTGAGCTGTGAGATACAGGAAAAGATTTCAGCCACCAGTTGGGAGAGCCCCTGTTGACCTGTCTGCTCCAATGCTGGGATATTGCAGCCCATTACATGAAACCAGATGGTAGCGAAGCCAAGCAACTGGGATCCCTGTCACAGAATTTGGGCAACGACAAGGGGATTGGGAAGAGGACAGAAACTCTCAGCTGCTGGAGGTGACTTCTGTCAAATGGGAGGGAAAGATATTCTTTCAAGGAAGACCTAATACACATAAGGGTGTTCACCACTGCCAACAAAAAAAACCTCTTCACAAAGACAGTGCCCAAAGGTAATATGGTGCGGAAAGCTCCCATGGCTTAATGTCCCCTCCCTCCACCAGTCTGGAAACAACGAGCTGGGACAAAACAAACTTGGAAGATGTTGTGCTGCTCATTTCTGGTTTGTTTTTTTTTCCTGGACTGCTGAGCTCAACTGTTTGGCACTGTTCCCCTGGCTTGGCTTGGTCCCACGTGGCTGACTCCAGCACCAGTGCCACTTGGCTTGGCTCAGCTGGGGTTTTGGGCTCTGTGCAGCTGCTTCCACTCTGCCAGAGCCACGGGTGTTCACTCCACTGGGCTCAAAGGAACAGAGAAGGGACTGGGCGTAATAGAGGGGGGCTGAATCCACTAGGCTGATCCCAACACCTTCTCAGCTAGGGAGGGCCAAGATGGTACACTTCCCCTTCTTTCTGATCCTTGGCTTCTCCTGTTGAAACCATATCCCCATCAAGACGTGTGTGGTATGCAATAAACCATGTCGTCACACCCACACAGCACTAAAAACTCCATCCCCTTTCTCTGTAACCAGGACACTATGAAATGTGTGCTGCAACTGAGCAGACCAAGTGGGTAAACCCCTGTGGTATGGTGGTCAAAAGAAAAATATGGGGGGGCCTGGCAGATAGCTTACATCACACACAAAGCAGCTGAGGCAAGCACCACATGCTTACAATAGCAGCACAACCACTGAATGGCTGGAGAGGTACCCTGTGCCTCATGCCACCACCTGGAACACCATCTTGGGCCTTGAAAAGCAAGTCCTGTTGGGCCATGGCAGCCCAGAAAGAACTGAGTGGGACAATGGGACTCATTTCAAAAATAGCTTCAGGGACACCTGGGCTGGAGAGCACGGCATTGAGTGGGTGTATCATATTCCCTGTCATGCAGCAGCCTCTGGGAAAACTGAACGGTACAATGGACTGTTAAAAAACACCTTGACAGCAATGGGGGGGGAAATGTTCAAACATTGAGATCTACGTTTAGCTAAGGCCACCTGGTTAGTTAATACTAGAGGCTCTACCAGTTGAGCTGACCCTGCCCAATCAAAACCTCCATGTACTGTAGAAGGGAATAAAGCTCCATGGTCCATACGGGAAATGTGTTACGGAAGAGTGTCTGGATTAGTCCTGCCTCAAGCAAAGGCAAACTCATCAGTGGGATTGGTTTTGCTCAAGGAGCCAGGTGCACTTGCTGGATAACATCGAGGGTCCAGTTGTGTATTTAGTAAGAACATTCAACTCTGTTCAAGGTAAATAGTGGTAATTTTCATTAAAAGTGGTGGTAATTTTCCTTTAAAGTTAAGCAAAGTCATAAGGAAAGATGACTAAGTGACGCAAATCAAGACATTAGAATTTCTAACGAATTTAAGAAATGTAAGGTGGTGTGAGCCACCTCTGTCTTACAGACTTGCATCTCATTAAGACTGAGAACAAAAGGAAGTGCTTCTTCATCCCACATTAATTTGCTTAGTGAAAACCTTGATAAAAAAAGAGATGAAAAACCCCCAGTCTTATTGTTTAGGTAACACCTTTACTTTGATACATCTGAGTTTCTTCCAAAGGAAAAATGCTTCATATGGCTATTCTAGGAAGGTTAGGAAGTTGTATGTGCTGTGTTCCACCTCCTCATACAGAACAGCTGCCTTCAGCAGTGATTTAAACACCAGTAACAAATTTTAGGTGGTGTGCAGAAGAAAATGCTGGCAGGCATGTGTCACTCGTTGTATTCAGTTATTTTATTTTCACTATCCAAACGCAAAAGAAACACACAGTTAAGTTTCAGGTATGGATTACATAGTTTTCTAAAAATACTCCTTTCATGTTCTCTTCAATAAACCATGTGTTCAAATGTTTACATTTCAATCATAAGTAGCAGATATCTCCTCCTGCCCGCTCCCTACCACCAAGGGACTTTTTCTACTTTAATATAAAGTACTGTAAACCTCTTATTCAAAAAGAAAAATTCAGAAAAAAACTTCTTAGTCAAACACCTTTTCAGAATTGTTGTCTGGCATGGCACAACATTTAGAAGTTTCTTTTGGTATAGTAATTCTTGAAATTTTTTCAGCCAGGTTAGGTTTTTGTGAATATTTTAGACTTAAGGCAGACAATACACAGTTTAGAAATATATTAGCACATATTTGTCATGGTATGGCATTTTCAGTAGACATCAGCTTTTCATAGCTCATTGTGCATTTCACATTTCAAAAAGCTTCTCCCGTGCTGAACATCATCCTTCTTCCTTTAGTCTTGTTTTTCTACACCTCTGCTTTTGCTCTCAGAACTCTATCCCGTAGGTGTTTGTGATCCCACATTCCTGAAAAGCTTGCTTTCTTTACGCAAGAGTTACATTTCTTCATACTTAATACAGTAACATCTTTTCCCATACATTTCAAGGCAGCTGGTCAACATGTCAACTAAATGCAACAATTAAAAATTTAATTTTGGGGGAAAAATATAATTTTTACATATATTTTCACAGTTGTATTTATCAATACATTCAGTATCAATTATCTCAACTATGGAAGCTTTTAACCAATACTAGGACTTGACAAGAACACGTGTTTCTTTTCCTGAAAATTCATTTCTCCTCTGGCTTACTACATGACTGTTGCAACTTTGCGGAATACTGTGTGGAATATATTTTAAAACTAACTTTGAAACTTAACATATTTATACTGATAGACAACAAACCAATACTACACAACACAATACTTGATTGCAGAGATTCTATAAGATATATTGTGCACTTATAAAAAATTCTTTCACTTCAAATATAAGTGCAAAGCAGTAGTTAATATTTTAATTCTACATTGTAGTAGCAGTCATGTATACATAAACCAGCACTTTTTCTACCAACAAAACCAAACAGCATTTTTGAAGTGCATAATGATTACATTAAAGCATGACAAACGCAATGCCAACTGAAGACAGTTTCTAAAACAAAGTACTTAGTCTACTAATACAAAGGCTATGTAAAAATATGACATTATCAATGCTACTGTAGATCTGAAAGCTTTCAAAATACAGTGTTTTTTGGTGGTGGTGTTTTTGTGGGTTTCTTTTAAGGTTAAACAATTGGCAGTAGCAAATTAAGCAAATTCACTGCATTTACATCCTCAACAGATTTTTGAGAAAGCCACTGGGTCTGCTCTGGGGCCTAAATATCAACACTGCAGATGACTATACATCCCCCAAGTCCTATGCACTACTTGGTCCTATTCTCACAGCTAAGAACATTCATCCCAAATGATCAAGCCCTCTGCACAGGCCTCTGTTGGTCTCTGACCAACAGCACACAATCACACTGCAGTGTAAAGATATGGCTTTCTCTAAAAATGGTATTGTACTAAAGTAAAAAAAAACCAAAACTCCACAAGACGCTTAAAAACCATCCTTGAGCTCACCACTACATTATGCAATCAAATAGACTATGTAATTAGTCATACTGTAGTAGAACAAGAAAAAGACCTTTTATTCACTTGAAAAATTAGCAGACTGGAAGATTTCTTCATTGAATTACACAAACTTCCCTGAGATTTTTACATAAATTATGTTTAGTCTACTATGTATTTGAAACCAGTGAGCTACTGAGTGTCATACACTGCAAAGTTTACATAATTCCTGCATATGTTATCCAGCTAAAATGCTGTCTCAATGCTTTAAAGCTTTATCTCCTTTGTTACAAAAAACACGTACACAAAACTGAGACTACAAATGCAAAGACATTTTTTGCACAAAATTTCAAATCCTCAAAGCAATGTATAGAAACTGAGAAAACATGTTAAGTTGAACAAAGCACTTCAAAGTTCTTTGCAGCTTAAAAACTGACTGTGAAATTAGTTTGAAAAATCATCTATGCAAATGCTTGGTGGCAAGAACACTAGCAGAAACGTTTCTAAATACAATGGGCAGAGAGAAGGCTGATGCTGCTCTCCCTATTTAGCACTCTCTTGTGCTATAAAACAGTAATTTTGTAGGAGTGATTGTGGGAGAGAAACATCATAGTGGTACAAAATACTGCTATACTGGCACTACGTTACACTAAGTAAGGATTTCTTTTTTTAAATTTTTTTTAAAAGTTGAGGTTCTTCAACATCTGGTAAGATCGTGTAGTTAACCACAAATCTTAAGGAGGCCCCATGGCAAAAGTAACCTCTGTTTCATTAACTCACTGCCACAAATTTTAAAAATGAGCACTTCATTTTAAATATAAATCTGGGTGTCAGGTCAGTTTGCCAAGCTGTATATCCCCTTAACTGAACTTCTCTCAGCAGAAGTCCATGAAGAACAAGCATTTTACTTTGCAAACAATAATGCTTAAGTAAAAACAAACAAACAAACAAGATTATTTGAACTAAAAATAAACAAACCCTGCAATTATACTGCTTTGAGATATGAGATTATCCCCAAGTTTTATGCCTCAAGGCAAAACCGAAGCATTCTCTTGTCCAAAAATTTTTGTTACTTATTTCAAAAGCTGAATTATACAGCATTCAGGTAGCTCTTATCTCCTTCCAGTTCTCCGTAACTGGAATCATGTCCTTGCCCTCCGCNAGGCTGATGCTGCTCTCCCTATTTAGCACTCTCTTGTGCTATAAAACAGTAATTTTGTAGGAGTGATTGTGGGAGAGAAACATCATAGTGGTACAAAATACTGCTATACTGGCACTACGTTACACTAAGTAAGGATTTCTTTTTTTAAATTTTTTTTAAAAGTTGAGGTTCTTCAACATCTGGTAAGATCGTGTAGTTAACCACAAATCTTAAGGAGGCCCCATGGCAAAAGTAACCTCTGTTTCATTAACTCACTGCCACAAATTTTAAAAATGAGCACTTCATTTTAAATATAAATCTGGGTGTCAGGTCAGTTTGCCAAGCTGTATATCCCCTTAACTGAACTTCTCTCAGCAGAAGTCCATGAAGAACAAGCATTTTACTTTGCAAACAATAATGCTTAAGTAAAAACAAACAAACAAACAAGATTATTTGAACTAAAAATAAACAAACCCTGCAATTATACTGCTTTGAGATATGAGATTATCCCCAAGTTTTATGCCTCAAGGCAAAACCGAAGCATTCTCTTGTCCAAAAATTTTTGTTACTTATTTCAAAAGCTGAATTATACAGCATTCAGGTAGCTCTTATCTCCTTCCAGTTCTCCGTAACTGGAATCATGTCCTTGCCCTCCGCTGAGTGCGGAGCAATTGCACTGGTAACTCCTCCTTCCAAATAGTCTCATGTTGGGTATTACCACAGAAAGAAATAGGCTTCGGCCACTTCAATACAGAACAGGCTTGATGTGGTTGTGACTGGCCGTATCAGATACTGAGTTGTAAGTATTCTTTTTCTCTGCTGGAAGGGAGATATTAAGATGATCGTCTCAACAGCAAAGTGAGGAATTGTGAAAGTGAGGGCATTTTCTAGATTTTTAATCCTGCTTTGAAAGTTCCCATTCATAGATGCACTTACGACTGAGTTAAAACTACAAATACGGAAAGAAAAAAATGAGCAGCATTTAAAAGCGGTATGTTTAGCTTTTCCTTATTTAAACTGAAGACACTGCCTTGTGTAAAATGAATTCACTTCTATGTGTTATCACTGTATTTTCAATTCTACAAAGGCAATATAATACTCAACAAGGGAAAAGAAGAGTAAGAAGAAAAGGGTAACATCTTCGCTTTTTCATTTTTAAATTATAATTTTTGCATGAATTAATAAATTTTTTGTCTCTCCCAATTAAGCACAATTTGCTCCCTTTCCCTCAAAATACTTACAGTACATCACACAGCCTATCACATCTCTTTGGATATACTGCTGGCTGATAACTGATTCAGATAGGTAAATCGAACCACTTCTGTTTTTTACACAGAGAAGCCAGTTCTGCATCAACAATGAAAAAATCATGAAGCTGTATTTACAGACAAAAGTCTTTGTGCAACACACAAAACAGGGTGCCAAGTCACTATATACTCAGTGTAAAAGTATTTCTAGAAGTCTTTTCTGGGCATCTCCATTTCAACAAGGAAATACACTGTTTTTTTATCTCTTAGTTTCATCACATTTTAAGCCACCTCTTTTTTGTATTGCCAAGTAAGGCAAATAATGGTGTTGCTGAATGACTACCCATTATTTAATTTAGAAAAATAATTTCTTTCCCTATTGAGAATTTCAGCATGTTCTCATAGTAACAAATACATCCTGATAAAAAAGCTCTAGCAGGATTCCTCAGTATGCAGATTGAGACAGGGGACTTGCCACACAGATTTTACTTCCAGCAAGGATAAGATGTGTGCACATGTACATATGTCAAATATACACAGCTGACCAAGTACATTTTGTTCTGCATTTCAACTCATCCTCTGAAGGAGGGACAGTTTTCTCATCCACCCATGTTTTCCCTTATATGATCCACTCGCTGAGCAAGATCCCTAAAGGTGGGGCGCTGGGCAACGTTATTGTTCCAGCATTCTTTCATGATAGCATAAATCTGGAGAAGAAAGAAAGAAAGAAAATTGGTAGTAGGTAAACAGATACCACACATATTTACTTTGAACTGGTCTAAAGAACATCCAGCTCAACTTCATGCTTCCAAACAACAGCTGCAAAAGAGTATGCCTAAACTCTTGCTATAACCATCAGTTTATCTGCTTGATCCCAGTGACAGCAAGAACTGAGGACAGGTGGCTCTGCAAAACCTCTTATTATAAAAGACAATTATTTTTATAGTTAGCATGAAAATTCACTTAGCTGTTTTTTTGAAACTTTTATGAGACTTATGTTATTCTGCTATGTTTTTATATTTTTGCTTGCTTTTTTTTTTTTTT